>BNST01000327.1:0-224712 GCA_019650275.1 Xylocarpus granatum | reverse complement strand
GATTGAGGTGATCATCACTCTTTCTTTTATCAGAAAATGTTCTTCTTTCCAACCAAGATTACTCTTGTTACTCATCAAGCAAACATGAAGTTCCAATATTAAGAGAGTACAAAGTTAAAAATGAAGCGTCATCCATGAAATTAACACCTTTAGCTGAAAAATAATAATCCTGAGAGAAATTGAAAACAAGCATAGTTATAACTTTATCTAACTTTTGTAACCTTCTCAATTTTTTCAGAAAATTGAACAGAAAGCCAAACATAACAAAAGAATCAAATCTTCATTTTTTCCGGAAAAATGGGGAAAAAATCCAAAACTGTAAATATTCTCCCCCTCCAAACAGCTAAACATAAATTATAGAAACATTTCCGAAAGAAGGAGCAAAACATACAAATATTAAGAATGAAGAAAATTACAACGGATATTTAAAAAAATAGAAAGATAGAATTTTAATGGTGATGACGATCATACATGTAATGATGAGAGATCTGATAATCGAAACGAGAGGAATATCCGTCAACGATCTCTTAAAGTTGTATCTGTGCAAATGTTCCTTGAATCCGTAACAACTCACACACATAAAGCTGGATATCAAAACGCACGTCACCAATACGTCAGCGACAGCCACCAGAAGTGGCAGCGACGATACCAAAAGCGACGCCACCATCGCTATCATGAAAAACACCGTCCGTCCAATACGGCGCGCTTTGTCCAGAACCATCCATGCCCTCGCCATTTTAATAAAAAAAGTTCTTAAGGGAAATAGAAAATAACTCTCTAGTCTCTATGTCGGACTTGAAACCCCAACGAATTCGAATTTGAATGAGAAATTTTGCTCCCGTCGCCGAGGTTCATCGGCCATTTATGGTAATTTCGCCGTCGAGGTGAGGGTCAAATAGTAATTCAGTCGCGCGTGCCGGACAACATGGCTAGGGTTTCAAAGACGAAGGAAACATAGGGAAAATTTCACTGCCAACGTTTAGAAATTTTGAATTCTCTGCTTCTCCTCCTCCGTTATCTTCTCTCTGCGAGTCGTTTTTATGTTTTAATAATTATTATTAAATTACCGAAATGATGATTAATTAACAATAATTTTTTTATTATTTTAATCTGACAGCACTTGATTCCGGCCTGCACCATAGTTGGGGCAGCTTTCAGCTTTTTATGTATGGACGAAACTACCCTAATAATTTTTTGTTTGACGAATTTACCCTTTCTTTTTTTAAAATTTTTTGTAAAACCTGTTATTATTTAGAGTAATATTGTTTAAGTAAAATTTTAACTCTACGGTAACAATTACTTTTATTATTCGTCCTTGTACATTGTAAATTTATTCAAATTAATAATTAATTTTTTTTATATTAAGGGTTAAAATTTGAGAGAGAGAAGTGTTTAATTGTGATGATTAAATAAAAATGTAAGGGTAATTAAGTAACAGAAAAACTTTAAAAAAAATAATAAACAAAATACTAAGAAAAATTGAACAGGCACCCGATGGCTAAGGCTTGAGACACCAAAGCAGGTGAAATTCCAATTCAAAGCGGGCAGGCGGTCGACGAACATGACCGTTAACGGCAGTAGAGATGGCGGTCGGGACCAGAAATCTAAAGACCGCCTCCGGTCAGGTCACATCACAATTCCCTCCAGCCTGTCTCACGGGGTGCCTGCCACGTGGAGCTCCTCGCGACAGCCTGTCTCTCGTAATTCTCGTGGGAACGGACCGTACTGGAACTACCCAACGGTCAGATTTCTTTACCATTATTTTTTGTTTTCCCCTAAATTTAATTAAAAATTAGCTTTAAAAATAAATGGCTGCAGGAGGGGGGCCCACCTGACGTCAATTTTATTCTCTGACGGACACTTCATGGAACAAGATGTCGAAGTGGGCGTGTCCCTTGTATTGAGGAAAGTCCCTGTTACGCTGGTCCCGGTCGACTCAAAAAGTAAAGCAACGGTCAGGATCTCCCAGGATAATCACTAAAATCGTACGGACCCACGAGGTTTTGGATGTTTTGATTTGCCGTTTGATCTAAAGGCCGAAAATCACCCACCAGTAACGTTTCGACATTTGGAAAAGATTGATTGATTCTCTGTACAACAGTTCGATAATAAAAATAAGAAAATATGGTCCAGCTCTGATTTTTGTTGCCAAGGTCCTGCCACCTCAACGTGACAGAACAGAATTTTATAATTAATAAAATAAAATAAATTATTTATTAATATTAAATAAAAATTAATAAATTAATAATTTTTTTAAAAAAAATATTTTATTAATTAAATAATTTGATTATATTAATATTTTATGAAATTATTTTAATTAAGATTTTTTCTTTTTAAAATACAAGTTGATGGCATTTTTAAGCCTTTTTTGAAAAATAAATGCTAAATAGGATATGAATATGGTAGGGGCATTTTTGTGAAGGTCAGTTAATTAGGGTTAAAGTTTAAAATAAATAAATAAAGAAAAGAGTGGGGATGTAAATGTCAATTTCTATTTAAATTTTGTACATAGTTTTGTTTGTTTGTTTGTTTGTTTGTTTGTTTCCAATATTTGCATGCAAGTCAAAAGAAATGAACTTTCCCCATCAATGTCAGGCATGAAAATGGGACATAAAGCTAGCAGACTGCAAAAGGCAATGCCAGTATGACCCATCATCTTGCTCTTTGCAGCTAAGTTGCTGATGCAATCTGGGCCCTTCATGTTTCTCCCAACTATTTTACTGGAAATTTTCCCTGGAAAATCAATAGTTTCCTTCTCAAAGTGGAAGAATCTTCAATCAATGTTCTGTGAAAAAGAAAGTTTGTAGGGTGAGAAATGAGAAAAATACTTGGCAAACCAACCATCAGACTATGGCCATGGCAGAAAAAAGTGGTGTTGCACAAATAGAAAGCAACCACAATAATTTATCAAAATCATAAACAATTATTTAATAATTAAAAAATTATAAAATATATTTAAGATTGAAATGTTACCACTTTTTATACATATTTACTATTAAATAAAACTAATAGTTATCGTTAATAATTACCGTGTTATAAAAATATTAATCATAATCAATAATTATTGTATAATAAAATTATTAGTTATTAAAATATTTGTTAATTACAATAAAATAAAATTATAATTGTATTTTATGAAATATATAAATAAAATTATTAATTTGTTTTATTTTTTATACAAATAATTAATTAATTAATATAAATTATAAAATAATAAAAATTATTTTTAAAAAAATTAAACATGTTTTCATGTATTTAAGATCTTAGAAACTATAAAGTGACTTTATTTAATAGGCCATGTCATGCAAGTAGTTGAAAAGAATGGAATCATTGTAATTTAACTGTGATTCCTTAAGCCTAGAATTATCCCATTGAAAAATTAGACAATTTCTTTCATTGTCAAATATCCAATTCTTATCTTGAGAATGTGAAGCAATCTAAAGAAGAACTAGCACCATGTGTAGTTGATAATTATTTTAGTGACTCAATTATATCATGATAATTATAACCCGTATATCTCTTTTTCTTTGATTGAAAATTTATTTTATTAAAAAAAAATTACAATGATAAAAATTTTTATCATTATCAAATTTCTCGCCACCTATCTATCTATCTATCTATTTAGCTATCTATCTATATATAAACAGTAGAATACAAATGAATAAATGTTACGTATTAAAATTGTTACTGATTTTTTATAATATTATTAATCTGATAGATATTTAAATTATGAACTAAAGAGTGACGGTGTTAAATATTATATTGATTGAGATATAAATTTTATATCGTAGTGTTTATACACAAATCTTGTTCTAAGTAATTTTAGTTTATTCTTTTTATGTAAATATTTACTTTTTAATATCAATCGAACCATTAATATTTGCTAAATAATATAAACACATATTCATTATTAAGTGCATGCATTTGCAGAATATAAATTTAAATTTTTACATCTATGAATTGAGTTTACATTTATGAATTGAGTTTTGCACAATTAAAATAATTGATGCATCCTTTGGATTGTTTTTGTTTGAAGTATCAAAATTTTTGTTTATGGAGAGAGATAAAAGAGGGGTGGTTAACTACATGCTTGAATGGTAGTTGTTAGAAGAGACAAAACTCACACCAAACCTTTTCACCATGTGAATCGAGATTCACTTCATCAAATCATCATGCCATACTCTCCACCTTTCAATTTTCTTATTTTTTGTTTTTTTTATCAACAATCCCTTTAACTAAAATAGATATTTATTTTGTTAAATATATTAAAATTTCCCGTCAAAATCTTAATACAAACGAGATTTAATCTTAAGCGTAACTATCATCTAAAATAACTATTTTTTAGTACATACTCAACGTCGTTAGTATATTTCATATAACGAATGAATACAAAAATCAATAATACTTGAAATTAAATTTTTTAAAAATTTTATATAAATCAAATTTTAAAAACATTTTTATAAATATAAATGGCCTTTTATTATTATTATTGGTTTTGTTGTTTTTACATTTTAAATATATAATAACATTGCTCCAATAATACTAAAATATAAAATTTGTATTCAATTATCAAATAATATCAAATTATTTTATTTCACATTTAAATTTATATTTTAACTTTTTTATTATTTTATTCATAATTATATTCAAATTCAATTATTATAGCATTTTCTTTATAATTAAATTAATATTTTAAATAATTTTAAGCATTCTTGAATCTTGTAGAATTAATGAACACATCAAGGAGGACTAAAGGTATAGAAATTGCATGTTATTGGATACTAAAATGAAAGCTATAGCATAGCTTTCGTCGGATAAACGTGGAGATCCATGAAAAGTGAAAAATCCTGCTTCATGATAACGATCTGGCCTACTGTTGTGTCATTTTCGTTGTGGGTGGTCACCATCTCAGAAACACTGACCCTAAAACTGTGTATGCCAACTTACGGAAAGCAAGACCTGGCCCTACAGGGGAAAACCCTCGAGGCAGAAAAGAACACACCCCCACACCCCATGCCGGACAAGCAGACAGACAGACAGACAGATAGGTAGTTGAGTAGGTTTGAAGAGTTAGAGATTTGTGGGGATGTACTATGAAGATTGGTTTGGTAGATTTTGAAATCAACAACCCTTTAACTCGAATTGAAAGGTGTATGCTGTTGACATTTGCAGATTTTTCATGGGCCGGACTTCACTGCCCTAAATCTATTGCAGCTCTGCAATTTAATTTGAAAAATTATTAATTTAATTTCAATTTAAAATAAAATAAATAAATTGTGTTTTAATTTTTAGTTTAAGTTTGATTTAAATTGAATTAAACTAAACTGAATTAAAATTCGTCTTAAAACTTACGATATAAAACATAAAAAGATAAATTTATACGTCATAATTAAATTAATATTTCGGACTTAAGTGTAAATTAATAATTATTAGTTTAAAATTGATTGAATTTATCTTTTATTATTAATTTAATCAAAATTAAATTTTATAATTATTAAATAATTTTAAATTTTAGATTGAAATCGAATCCAATCTAAATTTGCTTACCCAAACAATTGACTTTCTACAGGATAATGTCTGCCGATCTCTATTTGCAACATGGTCAGAATGTGGTAAGCATCTGCTGCAAGCCCACTACATGAATATTCTTCTTTAAAATCATTAATTCATTATGGGATGGGCCAGGATTATGTAATCCTATTGCAGCTCGAAGGTTTCATTCTGGAGCTGCAGGGATTTCCAGGATATTGTGTAAATGCATGGTGTGATTCATGGAATGGCTTTGCCAGGGTCATTGCTCACTTCCACGACTTTAATTGTCTGGACATTGGAGAATATGATGTACTGTTTCACTTCGACTCAGTCATCATTAGTTTGTTGAGCTAATTTCCACAACCAAACTCGCCCCACCCACTCCCAAACCAAAACTTGGTTGGTGAAACCATTTAAACACCAAAAAAAACCATTTCGTAAGTAACATAGACAGAAGGAAGCAAAACCAAAAAGCTGAGAAACGATGGCTGCAGAAATGCAGGCCGAAACGCCACCGAATTTCTGGGGCGACATGCCGGAAGAGGAGTACTACGCGTCTCAGGGCGTCCGAAACTTCCAGGAATACTTCGAAACGCCCCACGGGAAACTCTTCACGCAGAGTTTCATACCGTTGGACCAGAAAGTTAAGGCCACCGTGTTCATGACTCACGGCTACGGATCCGACACCGGGTGGATGTTTCAGAAGATTTGCATCAACTTTGCTACCTGGGGTTACGCTGTTTTCGCCGCTGACCTTCTCGGACATGGCCGATCAGACGGCCTACGTTGCTATCTAGGTAGGCTATGATCACTGATCAAGTCAACTTCTTCCTAATTGAGACTCTAAATTTTTGTCAAGATCAAACAATGATCACGTGCAAGGCTTCATGGTTGTAATGTGCAGGTGACATGGAGAAGATCGCAGCAGCATCACTATCATTCTTCAAACACGTGCGGAACAGCGAACCATACAAGGACTTACCCGCTTTCTTATTCGGTGAGTCCCTGGGTGGAGCCGCCACAATGCTGATGTACTTCCAATCGGAGCCCAACAGGTGGACGGGCCTGATCTTCTCGGCCCCACTTTTCGTCATCCCGGAGAATATGAAAACTAGTAAAATCCATCTCTTCTTGTACGGTCTGCTATTCGGGTTGGCCGACACGTGGGCGGCGATGCCCGATAACAAAATGGTAGAGAAAGCGATCAAGGACCCAGAAAAACTGAAGATCATAGCATCAAATCCGAGGAGGTACACAGGAAAGCCGAGGGTGGGGACAAAGAGAGAGATAACTAGGGTGTGCCAATATATACAGAATAATTTCTCGAGAGTAACGGTGCCCCTTCTGACAGTGCACGGGACAGCTGATGGGGTCACGTGCCCTACGTCATCCCAGTTGTTGTACGAGAAGGCATCGAGTACAGACAAGAGTATCAAATTGTACGATGGGATGTACCATTCTTTGATACAAGGAGAGCTAGACGAAAATGTTAACCTTGTGTTGAAGGATATGAGGGAGTGGATTGACGAGAGAGTTGAGAGGTATGGGCCTACAAATTGTTAAATCATGGCGATCATCAATCATATACATGATGTAATAAGGTAACGAATGAGACTATCAATCAAGAAACATCTCACGAAACGTATTTCTGATGAACTAAACTTGTTGAATTGTCCAAAAAATGTCCGACTAGGTCCGCGAATATGATACTATCAATCAAGAAACATCTCGCGAAAATGTCTCGCGAAAAAATCGGGTTGGTGCAGACCAACTGGGTCTGACCTTTACACTGACCCAATCAATGCTTGCAAGCTACAAATGCAGTGCATGCCCACTTCAGGAAGATCAAAGGCTAATGAGCCCTCTGTCGTGTCAACATCTCAACGAGACTGCAATTCGGAAAGAGTACAAAACCCGGCGGTCGACAGGACTGTGGCGTCAAGTAACAGAAGCAGGAAGGATGACGTGTCGCAACGAAATTCCGTTTTTGTCCGTGCATGGGATCGGAAGATTACGTGTTGAAACTCGTGATATTAAATATTGACACAGGAGAGGAACTTCTTGTGGGGACCACAACATTGTGTTGTCATATACCAAATTTAAAACAAATACTTTTAAATTTATATATTTATATTCATTAAAAACATTTTAATATTAAATTAGTATTAAATTCATAACAAATTTAATATTTATTAAATTAATCTCATAATTTTATAAATATTATTCTTAAAATAATATTATAATTACATTATTATGAGAAAAATTTATTTTTATTTTTTTTTGAATTTGATATTTTATTTACACTTTTATTTAAAGAAAATAATTAGAGGTTGGCCCATAAATAGTAACTTTGTTAGTTAATAAGCAATTAAAGTTAGCATGAAAGGGGTTTAATATCTTGACTACCAAATTAAATAAAGTCACAATCTCCATACATTGCTATAGACAAAAACAAGTTGAGAGTCACCCTAAAGCTACAATGCTATGACCTTTTCTATGAATGCTACCTTTGCCAACTTTGATTCATTGATTAAAATCACAAGTTACACATGATTTCATGACCAATCAATCACCTCTCTCTACTGTCTATGTTCAAATTCAATTGAACTTATCTATCATGCAATTTGGTTTCTAAAGCTTTTGGAGAAGAAGCACTTCTTTTGGCTTCTTCTACAACAACTTCAATCAATCATTTAGGTATTGACTTCTTGTTGATCACCCCATGTGTTGGTGTGCTTGTATGATGAATAAGTGTGATGGTTGTGACTTGTTTGTTGTCTTCATAATTTGATAATTGTAAAATATTTAGATATTAAAAACTCCTTTGATAATATTTTAAAATTAAAGTTATGTTTAATTGGGATGTTATAATTTTAAAGTTATCAATAAATAAAATATATGTGATTCTAATAATTAAGTAGGATTAGACATCTTTGAAATTAAGGAATGATGACAAATTTCTTAATAATTTTATAATTTAAAAAAACCTCAAGTTGGAAATTCTTATTACAACAATATAAACGATTTGATGAGATTATCTAATACACGAAGTAAAAAATTTTATTTATTGATAATGAATAAAAAATCAAAAAAATTCTACCGTTCAATTAAATGATAAAAGAATTATATATTTTTTAATTTTTTTTTATTTATAACCAATAAATAAATTTTTCGTTTTAAGCATTCTTGATTCATATAGAATTTTCTTTTCATGGTATCTACAAAATATTTAACGATATAAAAATTAGTTAAACAATCATTTACAAAATATTCGTGATTTGCATGGGCTTGTCGATTTAATTAATAAAATAGGAATTGGATTTCAATTTATTTAATTTGTCATTATTAGCGAATAAATAACTTAAAAAATCAATAAATCAAATCAACCAATCTCTTTTATAAAAAAATTTGATTTTTTTTTAATTTTCAAAAAAAAATAAAATTTAAAAATTTATTAAAAATATTTTTTATCATAAAAAAAAGGAAAATGTAAATATATCGTTACCGATTTGCTATATACTCTAAAGGAAAAAAAATGAAAATATTCACGAGCCATAAAATTGAAATGAGATTTGAAATTAAGTTATTATTATGAAAATGGTAGAAGTATTCATGTTGAGATTTGTAAGCCACCTAAGTTGAATCTCTGACTTTGAAAAAGAAAGCAAATTGATCTTCAAAATCATGTGATTTAATTATGAAGTTTTCAAGAAACACATTCCCAATTTGCAAAACCAGTTATTGATTTGAGACCCAAATAAATTATTTAATAAAAATCAGTATATATATATATATATATATATGTAAATATATATATATATATATAGAGAGAGAGAGAATAAAATCAAATTTAATATTTTTTATAATATTTTATAATAATTAAAATTAATATATATTAATTATATAAATTAAATTTAATTTTTACGATTTAAAATTCATAGAATTTTGATTTTTTTGGAATATATATAATATATATATATATTAAAATTTTTTATTTATTTTGTTAAGAATCTGTTAATTTTAAGTGAATGAAAGAGGCACACGGAAGAACGAGTTTGATCTCACATTCAACTTTCAAAGGAAAAGACCCACAAAACCAGAACACCCACAGGCATTAAAATAAAAGTGCAAAAATATCTGGATGCCCCACCACTGCCTCCATGGCCATTTCTCACCGTGAAATTGCCTCGAAATGAAATGAAGTGAAATATGCGTGACAGCCCTTTGGCACACTTGCTGCGAAGATACTTTTTTGTTCCTTGGACGGGACTGATTGTAGCTCGGCTTTTTACTGCTCGTCTTCCATCTGTTGCCTATTAGACTGCATGAAATTTGTCTTCTTTTTGACAATTTGTACGTTATTTAAATGATATACCACTGGTTTCTGACCACATTAGTCTCTCCTAAGCACTGTCATTAAGGAAATTAGTATAAGAAAAATCTGTGTGTTTAAAAAAAATTGTTTTTTAAGCTGCCTGTATATATATATATATATAATATATATATATATAAGTATATAGTATATATTTTGTTTTTGCATTGGCGAAGGGTTTTTCGGTGTGGGAAAGATATTTGGTTTCCGATAGCTTACCTATTGGTTTCTTGGAGAAAGCTATCTTCTCCAAAGCCACCTCGTTATCTCTCTTTGTGAAGGGTTTCTCCTGTGTTCTTCTCTTGAAAAATCTAAGGTTTGTGAAGAGAGCTAGATAAGGAGAGACAGAAGGGAGATAGTAAGAGAGATGGAAGCTGTTTTGCAAACAAGAGGGCTTCTTTCCCCGCCGTTGAATCCCAAAATCAGGAGCTTGCACACTTCTAATGGCTTAAAGCAGAGGCTTTTCGCCACAATACCGAGAACCCTTGATGGGTTTTCGTTGTCTTCAAACGGGGTTTCGAAATTTCCCAACTCTGTGTCAAAACCACCACAAGGGTTTTTCCCGAAAGAGAGAAATTTGCATATTTGCGCAGCAGAATCTGCTGCTTCTGCCTCTGATGGGTTGCCTTTGATTGGTGAAGCTGAGCAACCAAAGTTCTTGGGTATTGAACTCACGACTATTAAGAAGATTATCCCACTTGGGCTAATGTTCTTTTGTATTCTTTTTAACTACACAATCCTTAGAGACACTAAGGATGTGCTAGTTGTGACAGCTAAAGGGAGCAGTGCCGAAATTATACCATTTTTGAAGACTTGGGTGAACTTGCCTATGGCTATTGGGTTCATGTTGTTATACACAAAGTTGGCTGATGTGTTGTCTAAGAAGGCTTTGTTTTACACTGTTATTGTCCCCTTTATAGCATTTTTTGGGGCTTTTGGGTTTGTTTTGTATCCGCTTAGTAACTACATCCACCCTCAGGCATTTGCTGATAAGCTTCTTAACGTTCTTGGGCCGAGGTTTCTTGGTCCTTTGGCAATTATGAGGATTTGGAGTTTCTGTTTGTTCTATGTCATGGCTGAACTTTGGGGCAGTGTGGTGATTTCTGTTCTGTTTTGGGGGCTTGCCAATCAGGTGATTATACAATCATACCAGTAATTACTTAATTGGTCTGTTTGCTTTATAGTTTAAGCATATTCCATAATCTTGTCTGTTTGATGCTTCGTTTGCTCAGCTAGTTTGTACTGAGAAAAAAAAATGTAGTGGGGAGTCGTGGTTGTCTGCATCCTATAGGCTGCTCAAACATTGAATATTATCTCTCTGTATTGAGTTTTCTGTTTCTCTATGTAACTCTTTGGGCAATGATTTGTGTTTGCAACATGAATATTTGTACACGGGCATCTCTTGTTGGATTAGTAATTATGGTAAAAGATTGCATCCCTTGTGTTAATGGTTTGTGGAAGTAAAGAGGAAATTGCTTGATGTTTTCTAAATTTGTAAACAAGTTATTATGTGTAAATTCTCAATGATTTGGTGTTTGTGGGTTTCTTAAAAGTTTGAAAGCATTTTCATTTTCTAAGTTGTATGTGGGTGATTGAATGTAGGACACTACATTTCTGTGATGTCATTGATTTTTTGTTAGTATCTTATCTTTTCAAGTTATATTTTTTTCTTGCCTATGTAGAGGAGTTATTTAATTTCATGAAATGGTACTCTGATAAATATGTGATTGTTTCCATGTGTTATTGCTTTTTCTAATTTTATGAGAGTCAAATTACTACTTATGGTCTTCCAAGTGTCAATTTTTTCATCATAGCATCTGTTGTGGCCTCCACCTTATAGCAGGTTGAATTTGGTGTGGAAGAGATGAAAATGCTCGTTGAATGTGAGGCAGTTAATTCCAATGATTTGTGATTGCCTGTGTTTTTGTTAATGCCAAAATAATTGCATTGATGCTTGATGGTGAATGGAAAATCCCACTCTAGTCCTTGTGGTAATGTACAAGTATTAGTTGTGCAATTTGTGAATTTAAACTAATCATGCATTCTCTTTAAAAACATAGCATTTTTGGTGGCATAAATGTATCTTAAATACCTAAAAGTCGTGATTCGCTTGAATGGTTACGGAGGATTTCGGGAGAACAATAACTTATTTGATTTTCTCTCTCTCTGTCTGGCTGCATACTAGGTGTGGGTGTGTGGAAGTATAAAAGAAGAAACACATTAGAAGTGGAAATGGAGAAAATATTTGAATTGCACATAAACCAATATAATCAAATGTATATATGACTCGAAATTTTCCCATCTATGTTCTCTTGGCAATTGAAGGAGCATGCTTCTGTTTTGCATGTTATGCTGAAAACATTTTCTTAGAATCATGTACATTTTCTGAAATTTAACTTCTGATTGTCTCAAATTCTTTGCTGATTTGATTGGTTTCTTGGTGACTGAAGTTTTGCGTTGCATTTGGTGCAGATAACTACTGTTGATGAAGCCAAAAGATTCTACCCTTTGTTTGGACTTGGAGCCAATGTTGCACTTATTTTTTCTGGCCGAACAGTGAAATATTTCTCAAATATGAGGAAAGCTTTGGGTCCCGGAGTTGATGGCTGGGCCATCTCCTTGAAAGGAATGATGAGCATTGTGGTCATGATGGGGCTTGCAATTTGTGCCCTTTACTGGTGGGTGAATGCTTATATTCCTCTTCCAACACGCAGTAAGAAGAAGAAGGTAATATTCTGATTGGAAACAATTTTATTGTTAATCATATCTCAATTGAGTCAATTTTGAGGTATTTGAATATTGGAATGCATTGATTGACAATACCTTGTTACATGGTATGTGAACAAGTGTGATCTGTTCGCTATGCCTATATGTTTTGATTAGTTACCTTTTTCTATTTACCTGTTTTTGGTTAATACTGCACCTTCCATTGGCCATTAGGTACACAGGAAATCCATGACATTTTTTGTAATATGCATTACATTTCGTCTACAGTGATACATAGTGTCATAGCCATTGAAGAGTGCATCATTTGTGCAAAGCAAGTGTTGCTGTTATTTTTGTTAAGGCAATCCATGGAAAGAAAGACATGATCTATGAATTTACTTGAATAGGCATGCAACCATATTTATACACTCTCATGCACTCGTTCAGTGGCACATGGCCTTAAGTATGCACCCTTTCATAAAAAAATGTGCGCATGTGTAGACCAATTAAATATTTTACTGTGGGCTGTAGTTGCACATTGTCAAAAATATCAATTTTTCCTGATTATAATCCATTTGCAGGATAAGCCTAAAATGGGAACAATGGAGAGCTTGAAATTCTTGGTGTCTTCAAGATACATTAGGGATCTTGCCACACTGGTGGTTGCATATGGTATCAGCATTAACCTTGTTGAGGTTACCTGGAAATCAAAGCTCAAGGCTCAGGTAAATTGAATTTGTCTTTTGCCTGTATCTTCTTCAGCCAACAGGCACAACAATTATTGAATATATCTTTCTCCCCTTCTCTCTTGATTTTGTAGTTCCCAAGCCCGAATGAGTATTCTTCCTTTATGGGAGACTTCTCAACTGCTACTGGAATAGCAACATTTACAATGATGCTTCTAAGTCAATTCATATTTGATAAATTTGGATGGGGAGTTGCTGCAACGATCACACCCACAGTTCTCCTGCTTACAGGAGTTGGTTTCTTTTCTCTAATATTGATTGGGGATCCACTTGCACCTGCTCTTGCAAAGTTTGGGATGACTCCATTGCTTGCAGCAGTATATGTGGGTGCCATGCAAAACATTTTCAGCAAGAGTGCCAAGTACAGCTTATTCGATCCTTGCAAAGAAATGGCCTATATTCCTCTAGACGAGGACACAAAGGTTAGAACTTTTTACTCATTTCAGGGTTTTGGTATTCTGTGGAGCATTGGTTTTTGGTCTGATAAAAACCAAATAAATCTGAAACTCTGAATTCTCTTAATAACTAAAATTTGGATATGAAGTAACAAAAAATGGCCTAAAAATGAGAAATGTCTTTGGTATTGAAATTCAATCCAAATTTTGTATGTGATGTCTTTATGCTGATGTTCCTTCTACAGTTCATTTCTTTTTAACGTCCCCTATCAAATGCTTTTTGTTAGGTTAAAGGCAAGGCAGCCATTGACGTTGTGTGCAATCCCTTGGGGAAGTCAGGAGGAGCTCTCATCCAGCAGTTTATGATCTTAACCTTTGGTTCCCTTGCAAATTCAACTCCCTACCTTGGAGGGGTACTTATGGTGATTGTTCTTGCATGGTTAGCAGCAGCCAGGTCTTTGGATGGCCAGTTTACAGCTTTGCGTCGTGAAGAAGAGCTTGAGAAGGAGATGGAAAGAACTGCTGTTAAGATCCCAGTTGTCTCTCAAAATGAAGGCGGAAACGGTTCTCTTTCAAGTGGCTCGGCATTCAATCCTGCGACAGGGGACTCAACAAGTGAGACATCTACTCCTTGCAGTAGTTGAAATGATTCTTCCATCACTTGCCACAGGAAGAATGAGAAGCACAATTAAATGAGTTGGTGGTTGTAAGATTTTCCTAGAATTGCAGAAATAATAGTAGCAAAAAAATGTATGACCATGTCCGTATTAAAAGTTTGCCTTTTTTTTCCGTAGATAACTGAGTTTAGCATCTGCTCACTCATGCATTCATGTTCTTTGTAGAATCGGATTTAGTTTTTATTTAATAAGAATGATATTGAATTTAATCATTTTATGAATATTTCTTGTTGAAATTATGTAGCTTGCATTTTATTGATTGTTCATCAGAAATTGCCACTTGATAATGACTGTTAGAACTCTTCTTGTACTCTGCAACTTTTTTCTTCTTTATTGCAAGTAATGTTCTATAACCTGTCTTCTTATATGGTCAAGATAGAAAGCATAGTCTATTCCACTAACTAGCAGTTTATCACACTACTGAAGATTTGTACTATTGACCACGTACACTATGCACCAAGCCTTTGTCAACACCTCGGCATGAGATTAATGGCAGTTTTATACGGTCAGATTCGAATGAGTTGTTCTTAAATAAAATCGACTCTTTTTGGTGGGTACAAATAATTTTCACTTCGTCAAGCATAAGTGCTTGAAAAGGTATAGTATTATGTTAAGACAACACGAGCCAATTGGGCTAACTGTGCAACCAGTTTCCAAAATTCTGAATGATCATTCTTTTCTCCAGAACTCTGTCAACCACCTGGGACCCCGCGCCACACCTTGCAAGAAATCAGATTTCCCGTTTGATCCTGTAATCAAAACAAGACCCTAATTGACAATTGGTTCAGGCCCAAGTCTGAGGTGTTTGCATGAGAGTTCGTGCGGTCCATTTGGTTGGAACCAAGCTAACACCACATGTAGCAAGGCTGACAGTTTTGCCCCGAGGCTGTAAAGGAATACAGTTGTAAAGAACCGAAAAGACAAAATCATGAATTCACGGGCTGCTTGTGCAGACGCAAAAATATACAAAGCTAGGCTCATAAATGTCCCCATTTGTCCATTTCTTGGCACAGCGTATGGGAACTTGCTTGCCCGCACTAACGTCTTCTAATCATTTGATTATGAAATTTGATCCAGCAAATCAATGAATTTTTGTATAATAATTCGTTGCATCAAGACAAAAAATGATTGACATGTTTTCCTTTTCTGATTATCATCTCATTGCTTTACCAAACTCATGAACTATGCTCCGATTCCGATTGATTTACAGCTTCAACTCTATTCATGAATTTCAATAAAAGAGCAGTAAATGGGGGTTAACTTTTGCATGCATGTCATTTCTGGCCCATGACAGATTAGCACAAGACATCGGCTAGCTAATGCTGATCTTACGGCACTTTGCTAGAGCATGTATACGTGTGTGGGAGAGAGAACCATTTCCATTTCAAGTCTCTTTCTTTCAGTCTTGGGTGGTGGCTTCCTTGTTTCTCGATTGCCGCGAATGAATGACGACTTGTCAAGTTTCAATGGAAGGAATATTGGGCATTTAAAGAAACTTGTCTACACTCGTCTTCTCTTATCCTTGTTCCTCTTCATTCACATCCTTTCATAGCTTCAACAGTAACATAAATCTTCTATGCGTTGAAAAAATTTCTTCCTAATTTCTTTTACCACCCATATCATCCTTCACATTTCTCTTCCAAAGAACACAAATTTCACGGGACGGTCTCTTCAATTACCAGGTGAAATTGGTACATAAGGTATCCACTTGGACCCCTTCAATTGCAGCTACTGCTACTTACAACCAACACTCCAAAATGAAGAACGTATCGGTGCCGGAATCTGTCACTTTCCAGGGAAAACCAACCCGGTTTGGAGCTGAATGCTGGTTCGACGATGCATGCATACTTGACATGGATTACTTTGTTAAGACCATAGCCGGCATCAAGGCTAAAGGTGTCCAGCCTGACCTCACCGGCTCGATCATCGCTCACTACGCATCAAAATGGATACCGGATCTCTCCAACGACGATATGCTAAAGGGTTTAACAAACTTTCAAGAATCCCCGGATAGCGTCACGGCTTCATGGATTCAAAAACGATTTTTCGTAGAAACCTTAGTGGGAATTCTGCCTCCTGAGAAGGATTCACTTCCATGTAACTTCCTACTACGTCTTCTTCGTACTGCCAACATGGTGAACGTCGAGCCAACGTGCAGAGAAGAGTTAGAGAAGAGAATTTCATGGCAATTAGACCAAGCTTCACTCAAAGAATTGCTGATACCGTCTTTTAGCCATACTTGCGGCACATTACTTGACGTTGAACTTGTGTCGAGGCTGGTGAAGAAGTTTGTTTACTTGGATACTGAAGGAACTAAAAGCGGAGCTGCTTTGATTAAAGTAGCTAAGCTTATCGATTGCTACTTAGCTGAAGCTGCCGTGGATTCTAACTTAAGCTTATCTGAGTTTTTCACGCTTGCTGGTGCTCTTCCCAGCCATGCCCGTGCTACAGATGATCGATTATACCGTGCCATTGATACTTATCTTAAAGTAAGTTTACACAATTAGTCATTAATTATCATAAAAAATCAGTATCTTGCACAGCTTTAAATTGGTTTGTTATGCTATTGTCTGGATTATCATAAAAAAAAATAAAAAATCAAGAGATTAAGGTCTATTGTGGACTCTTAACATTCTAGATTACCATAATTAATTTCTGACAGAAAGGAAAGGGGAATAAGAATTGGCAAAAGGGAAATAAAACACAGAACAGCATCAGCTGGGACCAGAAAGCTAGTAGTGGTGGTTGGTGTGTTGTCACCAGCATAACATTCCGATCATCTGAAGAATTAGGTGGTTATGGTTTCTGCAGACAGTAAATTGACCAGAAAGCTAGTAGTGGTGGTTGGTGCCCTTTATCTTGATTGCAGGCAACCTGAAATTGCCTTAAAATAATTGGTTTTTCTTTTTCTGTTGTCTGCTATGAAGCATGTGAAAAGCTAGTGTAAACTTTACCTTGTTGGATTTGTATTGGCATTTTGTTCTCCAACCTAATTCTCACCAGCCTAAATTAGATCAATGATTCACCGAATTCTTGCATGGATTTAGAGAGGTTGAATTTGTTGCAGGCACATCCTGGGGTCTCAAAGCAAGAGAGAAAGGGTCTTTGCAGACTGATAGACAGTCGAAGGCTCTCACCAGAAGCATCCCTGCATGCTGCTCAAAATGAACGTTTACCTGTTCGAGCTGTGATTCAAGTTCTCTTCTCTGAGCAAACAAAGCTGAACAAACAACTGGATTGGAGTGGCTCCTTTAGTGGAACCAAAAGCCCTAACAAAGGGCTTGATCATCCAGCAGCTCGTTGTTTATCAAAACGTGAAGTGAATGCTCAACAAATGGAGATAAAGAAGCTAAGAGAAGACGTACTTAGGCTTCAAAGCCAATGCAACTCCATGCAAATGCAAATCGACAGGTTGGTAGAGAAAAAGAAAGGTTTCTTTCGATGGAAGAAGCTGGGAATCATGCCTTCAGTTAAGGGAACTCTGAGCGTCGTTGAGAGAATTGAAGATGGTGAAAGAGAAAGAGAAGCTTGTGTTGGGAGACAAACACCCATGAACATGAAAACCAAGCTAGTTCGAGTCAGGAATACTCCCAATAAGTGGAGAAAATCCATGCCCTGAAACACAGGAGACTGAGAACACCACATCATTCACAAATTATACAAATTATACATATACATATATATATATATATATATATATATGTTAACATTGGATAATAATATAATACTGTTATATTAATTTATATTGAATAAGATTGTGTAATAAACTGCAACTGCATGCATGGCCTGTTGATTACTATTTTCAATGTGATTTATTCTTATTAACAGTGGGTTTTTATTGGTTTAATTGATTTAGAGTTAAATTATTTTAAAATAATTATATTTTTAAAAAATTTAAAATATTTTTTATGTTATATTTAATTTTATACGAATTTATTAAGATTATTATTAATAAAATAAATTATTAATATGAAATATAATTAATAATAAATAAATTTAGATTATATTTTAATAAATTTTATAAATTAATTTTATGTTATATTATGTAAATTAAAAATTTTAAATGTAATTTAAATTATTTATTATTAAATTTTTTTTTAAAAAAATATTTTAAATAACAAAAGCTATAATGATAACACCAATCGCTCCGCAATAAATTTCCCCTGTTTATCTTCTAAAAGATGGACCCTGTACAAACCCCCCATCGATGTTCTCTATCTTCTAACAATGGCTTTCTCTGCTAAAACCCCACAAACTCCTCTCCGTCATAACCTTCAAAATCCCAAAATCTTAAAACCCAGAACCTCTTTCTTCTCTGTTAAATCCAACAAGCAGCCGTTCTCCTCAAAAATTGCTCAAAATGTTCAAGTACTTAACACCCAAAACACCAGTTCACTCGCCGCACCAAACCCCAATTCGCGTTTAAATGAACTGTGCCTTAGTGGGTCTTTAGAACAAGCTTTGAAATATTTGGACTCCATGCAAGAACTGAATATTTGTGTTGACGAAGATGCTTTATTGAATTTGGTTAGATTATGTGAGTGGAGGAGAGCTTACGATGAGGGATTACATTTGCATTCTGTTGCGTCCAAAACAATAACCCATTTGAGTGTTAGACTTGGTAACGCGTTCTTGAGTATGTTTGTGAGGTTTGGAGACCTGCGTCACGCGTGGTATGTGTTTGGTAAAATGTGTGAGAGAGATTTGTTTTCTTGGAATGTGCTGATTGGTGGGTACGCAAAATCGGGGTTTTTCGATGAGGCGTTGAGTTTGTATCAAAGGATGTTTTGGGTTGGTGGTGTTAAGCCTGACGTGTATACATTCCCATGTGTTTTGAGGACTTGTGGTGGTGTGCCAGATTTAAAGAAAGGAAAGGAGGTTCATGTTCATGTGATTAGGTTTGGGTTCGAGGCTGATGTTGATGTTGTTAATGCTTTGATAACCATGTATGTAAAGTGTGCTGATTTGTGGAGCGCGAGGTCGGTGTTTGATGGAATGCCTAGTAGAGATAGGATATCATGGAATGCGATGATTTCAGGGTATTTTGAGAATGAAGAGTACGTTGAAGGGTTAAGGTTGTTTACTATCATGAGGGAAGTCTTGATTGATCCAGATTTCATGACCATGAGTAGCGTGATTTCTGCATCTGAGCTTCTAGGGGCTAAGAGATTAGGGAGGGAGGTACATGGATATGTAATGAAAATGGGGTTCTGCGATGAAGTTTCAGTGTGTAATTCATTGATTAAAATGTATTCAAGTTTTGGGAATTGGGAGGAAGGAGAAAAAATTTTTAGAAGAATGGAATTTAAAGATGTAGTGTCATGGACAACAATGATTTCAGGTTATGAGGATAATATGCAGCCAGATAAATCTGTGGAAACTTATAACATGATGGATGCAGAAGGTATTATGCCTGATGAGGTCACTATAGCTAGTGTTCTATCTGCCTGTGCTAGTTTAGGGAAATTGGATGTTGGTATTAAGCTTCATGAGCTTGCTAACAAGTCAGGGTTCATATCATATGGAATTGTTGCAGATACACTTATTGATATGTATTCCAAGTGTAAATGCATTGATAAGGCCTTAGAAGTGTTCCACCATATTCCTGTCAAGAATGTGATATCTTGGACTTCAATGATCCTTGGGCTTCGGCTCAATAACCGGTGCTTTGAGGCATTGATTTTCTTTCAGCAAATGAAGTTGAATTTGAGACCGAATTCTGTCACCTTAGTTTCTGTCCTATCTGCATGTGCTAGAATAGGAGCTTTAATGTGTGGAAAAGAGATTCATGCCCATGCATTAAGGACTGGTGTAAAATTTGATGATTTTCTGCCTAATGCACTTCTGGACATGTATGTAAGGTGTGGAAGGATGGAGCCCGCCTGGGTCCTGTTTAACTCAAACAAAGGAGATGTTTCTGCTTGGAATATTATGTTGACAGGGTTTGCGGAGCAGGGACAAGGGGCATTAGCTGTAGAGTTCTTCTCTAGAATGATAGATTCTGAGGTTCATCCTGATGAGATTACATTTATTGCACTGTTATGTGCTTGTAGTAGATCTGGAATGGTAACTGAAGGTTTAGAGTATTTTGATACCATGAAACAATTGTACTCAATCACCCCAAATCTGAAACATTATGCCTGTATGGTTGATTTACTTGGTCGTGTGGGGAAATTGGTGGAAGCTCATGAGTTTATACAGAAAATGCCTATGAAGCCAGATGCTGCCATATGGGGAGCCTTACTAAATGCATGCAGAATTCATCGGTGGGTTGAGCTCGGGGAACTTGCAGCTCAGCATATTTTTGAAACTGAAACAAAGCATGTTGGATATTACATTCTCTTGTGTAATCTCTATGCTGATAGTGGGAAATGGGACAAAGTTGCTAAAGTAAGAAAGAAGATGAGAGATGAAGGGCTAACTGTCGATCCTGGGTGCAGTTGGGTGGAAGTGAAGGGTGAAGTTCATGCTTTCCTTAATGGTGATAATTTCCACCCCAAAATAAATGAAATAAATTCAGTTTTAGAGGGATTTTATGAGAAAATGAAAGCAAGTGGTTTTGGTGGTTCAGAATATGCTTCCATGAGTGAAGTTGAGGCCTCAAAAGCCGAAATCTTTTGTGGTCACAGTGAGAGGTTGGCTGTGACATTTGGCCTCATTAATACTGCGCCTGGGATGCCTATTAGTGTTACGAAGAATCTCTACACTTGCCAAAGCTGTCACAATATTGTTAAGTTCATCTCCAAGATAGTACGCAGAGACATTTTTGTTAGGGATACTGAACATTTCCACCATTTCAAGGATGGAATCTGCTCTTGTGGTGATGGGGGTTACTGGGGAAGAACGGGTAAGTCAGAGACCTAAAAGAATTTTTAGCATTTCCCTTGAAAATTTTAGGATTCCTAGCAAGGCATAGGCGATTACTATTCATATACTAAAATCTTGATACATGGATAAACAGTCATCTCCGTTGATTGTGGCCAACAGTCTTGAAAGGGAAATAAGCTTTTTTGTTGTTGTTTTCTTTGCTGCTCACCTTCCGATCAAGTAAAATGACATGGAGTTCTGTGTTCCAATGCCAATCGATATAGGACCATTGTAATCTGGTTATGAGAAAGGAAAGAGCAGTGTCATAATGAATGTTGTACTAGCAGGCAAAAATGATCTTCTTTTGATTTATGTAGATTTCCTGTGAAATTGAATACCAGAAATAGCCTGAAAGTTGAAGATATTGTAAAAAATCAAAATGTATAGATTTGATTTCATTTTAAGCAACTTGTGTTCTTGCAATTTTATTTCTTTTGCTGGCAAACACATTATTCTGATAATTGAAAGTCCTTAATTTAGTGTTTTCATAATATAGCAGACTTCTCTTAAAACATGTTGCTCGTGGAGAAAATACAGGCCCGAGGGAAAACTTTTGTTATAAACATTGACCCAGGATCCACTGGATTAGGAAGGAACACAGTCATAATAATGCGATACACACTGAAACTGAATTTACTTGTGAAACAAGAAGCTGTTATTATCCAACACAATCAAATCTAACACACACCTGACATAGAAAATTCACTCAATATCTTAGCTTAAGGAGCCTCTGAAAATAATAATAACAATACATGAATGAACAAACCCAAGTACAATTGAACTCTCATATCTTCACTGCTTTCTTGATTGTCTTGATGGATGACTTGATGAAGTTGTTTCCTGCATCATGAAGCTCTCATCACCATCGTCATTGTCACCCAGAACAATCTGCTTCTTGCGTATGCAGTCCACCCCCTTTTTCAAGATCAAAGATGGAGAAGATGGGATTCTCCGAAAAGCCCTGGGACTCTCAGACCTTGCTAATGATTCCTCCTTTGCATGCTTCTCTGTTCTTTCCTTCCCTTTAAAGCTCTTACGACTTCCAACTCCTTCAACAACAGCAATTCCTTTCACTGTATAGCTTTTCTCTAACAATGTTTTGGCAGGCTCAATCCCAGTGATCTCTTCTTCCCACTTCCCAACTTTCTTCTCCGGGACAATCTGCTGCTGCTCGTCAGGAATCTGTTTTATTATCTCCTTTCTGTCTTTTTGTGGATACATATCTTCCACCTTTCTGGTTGTGTCATCAGTTCTGCTTGTTTTGTTTTGATTTGAGTCTGGAGGATCCGGCTCTTCTTGAGAATTCTCCAACAGCATTTGGAGCCACCTCTCAACATTCCCTTTCCCACGTTGTTTTCTGCTCTCTTCATCTTCCTCTACATCTTCACGCTTCTCTATTTCTGGATCTCGTAGTGCCGGGAATTGCAAATTATGTGTTTTCTCCTCCACAATTTCTAGTCTCTTAAGCTGATCTTCGATTGGGTAGTCCTCAAAGGCAACAATGGATTTATCATGCTCAAGCTTTTCCGTAGCAATCCTTTTTCCATGTTTTGGCAGGTCCTCTTCAGCTGCTTCATGCTTACGTTCTTCCACTGAAGACAAACCAGCTTCTGATGCTTTGTGTTCCTCTTCTGAAAACACTCTCAGTTCTTTGTGTACAGGTGTTCTCGGCTTGATTTCGAGCAGGCAAAGAACAGGTTTGCTATCTCTCTGTTCAAATAAGGTATCGTCCATTCTCGATCTCTTATCCCACTCTGGTCTTATCTGTTTCTCAACGTCATCTTTTTGTTTGAATTTCTTGTAGAGTTCTTTCTCTGCAGAATCACAGATTGCTTTCTGTGCTTCCAGTCTTGCCATTAACGCATTAGTTGCAGCCTGATTCAGTCTGACTTGTTCCTTGTAAATGACACTCCTATAATACATATAATACACGTGCTTTAATTATTGAATACATAAATAAGATGGAACGCCATAGTTCTTTGACATTAAATGAAAGGCGTTTGTCAATCTTACTGGTGCATAGCATCTCTAATCATCTTCTCTAGCATAGTCCTATAAGAGGATTGTGCTTCCGCTAGCCGCCTGCACTTTTCTGCCCTTCTCCTTCGTTTTTTGAGCTCCAACTCCAGATCTCGAATATTAAGCTGTTCTTCATAATTTTTTCCCCTCAAATCATTCACTTCCTCATCCAATTTCTGTATTTCTGTATGCATTTTATGAGTTTCTTCTTTTTGTTTCAACGAACCACTGGCGGCAACAATGGCTTGATATGGGTTCGAAACAAAGCCTGGGTTTTCATTTTCTTTCGAGATACTTGGTTTCAGTCGTCTTGCAGCTAACACAACCAAAACAACATAAATTCTTCATCGGATGAGATCAGGATTCAACACATATGTACAGAAACAAATGTTAAAGTGCTTGATTTACTACTCACCGATTGCAGGGGAGTTCGACCTTATCTGCCTATTGTAGTCCAATGATTGCAAGGCCAACGAAGAATCATGAGATTCCCTTGGAGATACAACAATACCAGCTGGGGCAAGGTCTAGTGGCCTTTTTGATTCCACAAAATGTTGTGGAAAACTATGTGACTCCACAATTTGTGAGCCATTTATTTCCTCATTTTCACCTTCCAAGAACAAGAATGAAAATGCCCTGTGCCTGCCTAGATAGTAAAAAGAAAATGTCACCAACATTCCTGTTTTGGGAACAAAAATGCATCAAAATATAACTACTTGAGCCAGACGCACCTGAAATCTGAGTTTGAAGAAGCAAAGATTGATAAGAACTGGTTTACAGACATACCCAGCTGCAAATCCCACCATGGAACAAGAAACTCAGGTTTGTTATGCTTCCTTTTGCACACTTGCCATTGCAGTATCCTTAGATTGCTAGGCACAGTCAATCCTCCCCCTAAAAGTTTAAAAGAGCGCCACAGAATTATACAAGAATGCTTAATATATAAAATGGAGATGGATATTAAGGCTGATAGTATCACTTGAGCAAGGAAACCAGTGATCGAAGTCCCAAGCAAGAGGAGAAGCAGAATCAGCATGATAATACAAAACATTGCCATATGGGTCTACTCGGATCACTGCAGGATCGAAGCCAGCATTCCTACAATTCAAGACAAACGAAATCAATTAAAGATCAAATGGTTTACAATTCATCAAAATTGTATATTTTTGAGCCTTATCAAGCTTAATATGAGCTATTTATTACCCGAGATGGTTGAGTTGTTTCCACAGGAGACTAAGAAATATCTTAGGCTTGGCAATTGGTTTTGCTCTTGTATCAATGACTGGGAACATCTTTTCCAATTCTTTAGCTGTTAAAGTCTGCTAAATCCAGAAGATATTCCAAACTTAGGAACAAAACATTAAAATAATAAAAACTAGGATGAACACCAATACATTTGTGTACTTGTTTCTCAAGAAAACACTAGGAAAGAAAATATACTGAAATTCAAGCCAGACCCAGTTCCCCATTTCCATTTTCCTTCACTTCCTCCACTTTCAGCCAAGCCAAACAGAAATCAATAACATGCATTTTCTCACCTCATCTGCCTGCAAACTGACAGGAGTGAAACAAAATGGAGGGCCATGGCTGCACAAACCAACGCTAGCACGGTCTCCACATATCTTCGCATATGCTTTTGGGAACCCAAGACCCACGTCAACCACAATATCTTCTTCGGTGAACATGTACTCGGGATCCATTTTTGCTGACGAGATTGATTTTCCCTTCTACGTTGCCGCTGTATAGATAGAAGTATTCTAGGGAAAACAGAGAGCTCTATTCTCGTTAAGAATCAGAGGAGCTAACGGTCCAACGTTGTTTTAAAAGATTTCTGAAATAAAATTAATAATTGTAGTGCCACGGCTGTAGCGGCTATTAGATACGGCGGTCATTGTTGGTTAATAAATATATTTGACCGTCAAAGTTCTCCCATTACCCGCTTGGTGGTTACTTAAAAAGACCATAATACCCTCTATTTTACACAATCGGATTCCCTCCCTTTCATCATCTTGAAACTCTTTATTTTAATGGACCGTTACATTTGAAAGAAATTTAAAGCTGCCCAACGAATGTCTCGTTGAATCTTATTTTTAAATTTTATATATTTATACATAAATCTTTAATTCGAATGTTTGAATTTGAAAAAATACACGTAATTATTAATATTTGATATTAAATTATCGTAATTTAAACTATCGAAAAAAAATTATTTAAAATAATTTTTAACCTTAAAATTTATTTAATGACTTCAATTTTCATATCAGTATCTGTATAAAAATGATTTGCTTTTACCAATTATTGATTGTAGTTTGAAATAAGAACAAACATAGACCAATAAGCTTCTATGAAGTTCCATTTAAGCCTCCTCCACAAACTTTTGTGTAGGATTGCACTAGCACTTGGTTCCAATGCAATAAGATCTTGGTATGACAAAGATGGGGAAAAGAGGATCCAAATTATCTACAGTTTGTGTTCCGATTAAAGAAATTTGGATTGTTTTGCTAATGGGTGCTGCTAATGGTAAAGTCTTTTTGAAGCTTTAACTCCTCTTTTCTATACACAATTCGAACCTAACTTCACCTCTTCTGAACTTGACAACGGAAATAACTAAATCCAATCCATGGGAGAACAAACCAGCACCACCACCACCACACCACTACTCCGCCATGGAAACGACAGTCCCAAATTTAACATCTTCGTCGAACTCTCCGGCGCAGTTGGCGATCTGGGTACCTTCATTCCTATCGTCCTGACTAATTGTGTTTTTCCTTGGCTTGTTGCTATGTTTCATTCGTGATCCTACAATTTTCAAAGAATTGAAATTTGGTCCATCGAAGATTAAATTGTTAAAGATTACATGGGATGATTGGAAAGTTGGATTTTTCAGAGCAGCAATTCCTCAGATTCCCTTATCAGTATTGAACTCAGTGATTGCCGTGTGCAAATTATCCGGCGATTTGTTTCCAGATCGTGGAGAATTATCAGCAACAAAGGTTTCCATCAGTGTTGGGCTGATGAATTTTGGAGGTTGCTGGTTTGGCGCCATGCCTGTGTGCCATGGCGCAGGTGGGCTAGCTGGACAGTATAGATTTGGTGCAAGAAGTGGAATGGCATTGGTGTTTTTAGGGCTTGGGAAATTGGTGATTGGATTGGTTTTTGGGAATTCATTTGTGAGAATTTTAGGTCAATTTCCTATTGGGATTTTGGGGATGCTGCTGTTGTTTGCTGGGATTGAATTGGCAATGGCTTCAAGGGATGCCAACACTAAGGAAGAATCATTTGTGATGTTGGTTTGTGCTGCAGTTTCTTTGACTGGTTCTAGTGCTCCATTGGGCTTTGGTTGTGGGATTTTGCTGCTGAAATTAAGAAGAATGGAGTGCTCTGACTTTGGGTTTTCCAGATTTAGGCCTAAAAGTAAATCTTCTGCTGATGACAATGATGATTTATTTCCTTAATTTGGCAAATCCCAAAGTTCTGCAAGGATAAAGTATGATAGTTAGCAATAAAAGTATTGCTTTTTCCAGTCCAAGTACAAGACTAATGTAATATTATGTGAAGGAACTTTCAAATTTAATGAGCTGTATAAACTGTTGTATTCTTTTTATTTTAATTTTAGTTTTTTTATATCAATTGGCGTGAATACAGCTATCTCTTTCTTTACTGAAGAACCAACTTTTGGTCAAGCTCACTTTCACTAAAGAATCCAAGAAACATGCTTGAGTTGGTAACTTGTTCTTCTCTGAAATCTATGCAACAAGATACAGAACAGAAAACTATATTCTGGTAAGTCTTTCATCAATCAATCAAGTTAACTAATTTGCAGTATACCCTGCAAGCTGGTTTGTTGCCTTCTTTGGATGATCGTAGGATGGTAATGTTTTCTGGGTGAGGATCAAAGCTTTATCCTATGTAAATTGTGTTTGGGGGTAATTAGGTAGTTGAGCAATATTGACAGAGTAATTGAGTGTTGAGAAATTGGAATTATGGAGTAATTAGGATTCCGTGAATATACTGAAAAGCTGCTCCTGATGAATGTATCAGCTCAACTCTCCCTTGCTGCAAATTCTTACAGCAATTTGTCTGTGCATTTTCTGGAGGATCTTTATGATAGACATGTCGGACAGATGTATCTAGTTGGTTGCAGGGTTCTTGTAATGAGAAGCTCGGTCAGATTCTTTCTTTTGGCCGTGTTAAGCTTCTTCCTTCAAGATCCAGAGCTCATGAGAGGTTACCTTCCAAGTCCATTGGAGCCGAGCTTGCTTCGGACCTTACAGTCATGCCACACATGAGAAAGAGCATGCCGATGATGATAATGAATAGTGACATTATTTCCATTCAACATTACTAACAAAGTGACTTGTTATAACTTGCTAACATATAACCACAGTATAACTATTCCTTTTGGTGGCTTATTTTCACATTAAGTATAATTAATACGATATAATTATTTAATTAATAAATAAAAAATTATTTATTAATATAAATAAAAAAATTAATTATATATATATATAATTATGTATGTACTATATTTTTATCCCGACAAACGTCTTATTTATTAGATTATGATTAAATTAAATTAAAAAATTTTAAATTTAAACTAAATTTAGGGATCTTAACCAGTTATTTCTTTCAATAACTTTCAAGACCACTATTGAGCATTGTGGAGTCCATGATCTGCTAACATTGGTCGTTCGGTCACTGTAGTAACAACGTGGATTCAAATTTTGTGGACAAATTGAGGGTGTAAGCCTTTGACACCGCTGCACATAGTAATGGTGTTGCCTGAACATTTGTAGAGAAATGTCCACCTCTCAGAGGAGAGTCTTCGAACACTTACCACCGACTGACCATTGAACGATGTATTGTTTACTTCTCAAACGCAAGGACTTACTGGTTTATGCCTGCTTTCATGTGTACGTACAACAAGAAAATGTTGTTTCACGTGGGGCATTAATTGAAAAATGTTGAAGGCGTAGAGAAATTTGTTATAACAAGGCATACGCGTACCTTGTTTTTATATATATATATATATATAATATATATAATGCATGCTTGTATGTATATGTGCGCGCGTGCATGTCCAAAAAAATTTAAAAAATATATATATAGAAAAGAGAGTTATATATTAATTAGATCGTATAATTTTATAGTGTATCGAAATTAAAATTATATATTTAAAAAAATTATTTTATATTTATATTTTGATATTATTACAATACGAATAATTTTATTATTTAATTTTATAACAATGGTGATTTTAAAGTTATAATAAGAAATTATAGTATCTTAATTCTAAATAAATCCTTTTTTGTATTTATATTTGATATTGTTTATTATTTATCTTTCAATGAAGATTTAGAATACCTGGGCAGTCGTTTCTCATTTTATTCACATCTTTGTTGCAGAATGACATTGCTTTTGGGTCCTCCAGGCTCTGGAAAGACCACACTATTGTTGGCTTTGTCCGGGAAACTTGATTCTAGTTTAAAGGTTATTTTAATTAGTTAAAAGCTCTGATTATGCCAGAGGGATTTGGATTTTAGCATTGATTTTCACATTTTGGTTTGTATCTAATTTGAGAAGTGATATGTGTCTCTGTAGGTTTCTGGTAGGGTGACATACAATGGCCACAACACGGATGAATTTGTGCCTCAGAGAACTGCTGCTTATATCAGTCTACATGATGTCCATATCGGAGAAATGACTGTCAGGGAAACCTTGGCCTTCTCTGCAAGATGCCAGGGGGTTGGCACTCGTTATGGTTAGTTGCTTTTTCTCCTTTGTGTACCCTTTAAAATGTTCAGATTGCAGCATGATGGATTTCTTGTTTAGCATATGCATTAAAGATTATTGCTTGTTGTAAATGCAGACGTGTTATCAGAATTGGCCAGAAGAGAGAAAGCAGCCAATATCAAGCCTGATCCTGATATTGATGTTTTCATGAAGGTGAGCGAAGCTGAAGTCAATTTGATTTCAATCAAGCATGTCAATAAAAAGTCGGGATTTTCAGTTTTAAAACTTGCCTTCAATCATTGTTCCTAAGACTTAAAATCCTAGTATACAAACTTCATTGTTCAACCCCTCGTGGTCTTTTAGTTTATGCTGATTTCAATAAAATTAGATTAGGATCAATTTTATGGCTGTGGTGTTGTGCTGACAGTGACGGAGTTTCTTGTATTTCTCTGTTTTAGGCAGTAGCAACAGAAGGCCAAGAAGCCAACGTGGTCACTGATTATATCCTAAAGGTATCATCAATATGGATCACTCTAATATTGTGAATTATTTTCAAGAACAGTGAATTAATGTCACTAGTTTGATCACTTTTCATCTCATATTTACAGGTTCTAGGACTGGATGTCTGTGCTGATACCAAGGTTGGTGATGACATGTTAAGGGGTATATCCGGAGGACAAAGGAAGCGTGTTACAACAGGTAAATACCATACCTTCATAAATCAACTTCTGTTGCACTCACAGATGATAAAAATTATCATCCTTTTTGGTTAAATTTTAGGCGAAATGTTGGTTGGACCAGCCAAAGCACTGTTTATGGACGAGATATCTACTGGTTTGGACAGCTAGACAACTTTCCAAATCGTGAATTTTCTCAGGCAATTTAATCACATCCTTAATGGAACCGCTCTGATATCTCTCCTTCAGCCAGCGCCAGAGACTTATGATCTATTCGATGATATTATCCTACTCGCTGATGGCCAGATTGTGTACCAGGGTCCCCGTGACCAAGTGCTGGATTTTTTTAAATTCATGGGCTTCAAATGTCCCAAAAGGAAAGGAGTGGCTGACTTCTTGCAAGAAGTAAGCACTTGTAAAGCTCTTTCTATGACATTTTTCATTAATCCTCAAGTCTAACTTCCCGTTCAATCTCCATCAATATTGAATATGTTGCAGGTGACATCAAAGAAGGATCAGGAGCAGTATTGGGCACATAAAGATGAGCCATACAGGTTTGTCACAGTCATGGAATTTGCTGAAGCATTCCAATCATTCCATGTTGGACAGAAACTTGGTGATGATCTTGGAACTCCATTTGACAAGAAGAAAAGCCATCCAGCTGCTTTGACTACTAGAGAGTATGTTGTTAGCAAGAAGGAGTTATTGAAAGCTTGCATCTCAAGAGAACTTTTGCTGATGAAGAGAAACTCATTTGTCTACATTTTCAAGCTCTTCCAAGTGGGTATTAACTTAACTTTAAATTGTTTTGATTTTTTTCTTTCAAGCGATAATATTATATTGACTTTTTCCCTTGCTACTAGCTTACAATTATGGGAGTGATTAGTATGACACTCTTCTTAAGAACGGAGAGGCATAAAGATACAGTAACTGATGGAATAATTTACACTGGCGCCTTGTTCTTTACTGTTATTATGATCATGTTCAATGGAATGTCTGAGATTTCGATGACCATAGCAAAGCTTCCAGTTTTCTACAAGCAAAGAGACCTGCAATTCTATCCTTCATGGGCATATGCTCTTCCCACATGGATCCTCAAGATTCCCATCTCATTTGCAGAGGTTGCTGTTTGGGTGTTCATGACCTATTATGTAATCGGGTTTGATCCCAATGTTGAAAGGTAAGAGAGAAAAAAATAAAAACTTTGCTAAGAACCACTGAAGACTTTATCACATATTTGATCTATTAATTCAACTGTTTTACTAGGTGATCTACTTGCTGCAAGTTGTTGAAGCAATATCTGCTGCTCTTGTTTGTTAACCAGATGGCTTCTGCATTGTTCCGATTAATTGCGGCAATGGGCAGGAATATGGTTGTCTCTAATACATTTGGATCATTTGCATTGCTGGTGCTTTTTGCATTGGGTGCATTTGTCATTTCCCGAGGTATAAGATTAAGGATATAAGTTTGATAAAACAAATTGTTACTTTTTGTCAAATTTTAACTCAAGTTCTTACTTTTCTTGTTTAATGACACAGAGGATATCAAGAAATGGTGGACATGGGCTTACTGGTGTTCACCTTTGATGTATGCACAGAATGCAATTATGGTAAATGAGTTCCTTGGTAATAGTTGGAGAAAGGTAATGCCAGTAATGCTTTGAATGAGCCTTGCATTAAAGTGTTTCTATCTAAATAATCTGCTGATGTCTGAAATTCCTTCATATCAAGATTGTGCCAAACTCAACCGAAAAGCTGGGAGTTGTAGTTTTGAAGTCTCGTGGGTTCTTCCGGGATGCATATTGGTATTGGCTAGGCGTAGGGGCACTGGCTGGTTTTGTACTATTGTTCAACTTCGCTTTCACTCTGGCTCTAAACTTTCTCAACCGTGTGTATCCTACCTTCCCAACTTTAGTTCTGCCTAAAAGTGCATGACTGTATACTAATTTGTGCAAGTATGTGCAGCATTTGATGGGCCTCAGGCTGTTATATCTGAGGAATATCAAACTAACGAGCATTATAGAACAGCTGGAGGAACCATTCAGTTGTCAACCCATGCAAGCAGCTCCAGTCACAGAACTCATTCAGGTGATAATGCTCGTTTGAAATCTTCAGGTATTTATGATATATTTTGTTAATTTGTATATGCCTTTTGATGACAATTAATTCTTGCTAACTCGCAGAAAGTGGACATCATAGTAGGAGGATAAACTCCCCTTCCAATTCCTTATCCATGACAGAAGCAGCTGTTGAGGCAAATCAAAACAAGAAAAGAGGAATGATTCTTCCATTTGAACCACATTCCATTGTCTTTGATGAAGTTACATACTCTGTTGACATGCCACAGGTAAACTTAGGTTTGAGAAATTAATATATATGTTTCACAGCGATGTAGTTCAGATATGACCGCTAATTGGTTTGATTTACCTTCTCAGGAAATGAAACTTCAAGGTGTTGTTGAAGACAAATTGGTACTTTTGAATGTTGTGAGTGGTGCATTCAGGCCTGGTGTTCTTACAGCACTGATGGGTGTTAGTGGTTCTGGTAAAACAACTCTGATGGATGTATTGGCTGGTAGAAAAACTGGTGGATATATTACTGGGAACATCACAATATCTGGTCATCCAAAGAAGCAGGAAACGTTTGCTCGTATTTCAGGATACTGTGAGCAAAATGATATCCACTCTCCTAATGTTACTGTCTATGAGTCATTGCTCTACTCGGCCTAGCTTAGATTACCGCCAGAAGTTGATTCTGCAACCAGAAATGTTGGTACTTGAATCCCATCTTTGTATACATTGTTGGATACAGGTATACTCATTTAGTTGCTCCCCGGCTTTGCAGATATTTATTGAGGAAATCATGGGACTTGTAGAGTTAAACACTTCGAGGCAAGCACTAGTTGGTTTGCCTGGTGTAAATGGTTTGTCAACTGAGCAGCGTAAGAGGCTCACCATTGCAGTTGAGCTCGTGGCGAACCCATCCATCATATTTATGGATGAGCCAACTTCAGGGCTAGATGCAAGAGCTGCAGCAATTGTTATGAGAACTGTTAGGAATACTGTTGACACTGGCAGGACTGTAGTGTGCACCATCCATCAACCAAGCATTGACATATTTGAAGCCTTTGATGAGGTTAGAAATGTTAATAATGGGTTAAGGATTTAAAAAGTTTTCCTGTGTACGTGATTATGATTGTTTAACATTGCAATGCAGCTGTTCCTGCTGAAGCGAGGCGGACAGGAGATATACTTTGGGCCATTGGGTCGACATGCTTGCCATCTAATCAACTATGTTGAAGTATGACATGACGAACATTATCAATGAAAAATTTTGTATTCAAGTACATTATGAAACTAGCTAATGCCCGTACATTTCCTTTTAATGTAGGGAATTGCGGGAGTTAGTAAAATTAAAGATGGTTACAATCCAGCTACTTGGATGTCGGAAGTTACGGCTTCATTGCAAGAATTGGCTTTGGTTGTTGATTTTGCTGATATTTACAAAAACTCAGAACTATATAGGTAGGTTTGCGATAAATGCTAGGCCATAGCATACAGACCAAAATCCCACCACAGTGCCAGTGCATATGCTTTGCTAAAAATTTATGCTGATGCATGCCATATATTTCAGGAGAAACAGAGGTCTCATCAAAGATTTAAGCAAGCCTGCTCCTGGTTCAAAGGAGCTCCATTTTGCTAGTCAGTACTCGCAATCATTTTTCATCCAATGCATGGCTTGCTTGTGGAAACAAAATTGGTCATACTGGCGAAATCCACCATACAGTGCTGTTAGATTTCTGTTTACGACCTTCATAGCTTTGCTGCTGGGGACAATGTTCTGGGACACGGGCACTAAAACGTGAGTTATATCTACAAGAAAACTGAAATATTACATTTCAATGTCATTCAAAGGCTTAGAGCTTTATCTGCCTTTTAACATTGCTTATTTTTAACGTTTGAAATAACAGCACAAAGCAACAAGATCTGTTTAATGCAATGGGTTCCATGTATGCTGCTGTTCTCTTCCTCGGCGTTCAAAATGCTGCATCTGTTCAGCCAGTAGTATCTGTCGAAAGAACAGTCTTCTACAGAGAAAGAGCAGCTGGAATGTATTCGGCCATGGCATATGCCTTCGCACAAGTAACTTTTGTCGACAAATGGCATACCTGAAATGCAAAATTCTGTGTGTTTCTTTACTGAACTCTTTTTGTATTTTCTGCAGGTAATGATTGAGATTCCTTATATACTTGTTCAAGCTGCAGTATATGGTGTTATAGTCTATGCAATGATCGCATTTGAATGGACTGCCGCCAAGTTCTTTTGGTATTTATTCATCATGTTCTTCACCTTATTGTACTTCACCTTCTATGGCATGATGGCTGTGGCTTTGACACCAAACCACCACATTTCTGCCATTGTTTCCTTTGCATGTTACGCCTTATGGAATCTCTTTTGCGGGTTTATAATCCCAAGAACCGTAAGCATTCTTCCCATTACCAATTCAAACGCTAGATTTCCATAGCTTATAGATACTTGTCCACTAATTCTCTCCAATATCTTTCTTGTTTGATAACAGGGAATTCCCATATGGTGGAAATGGTACTACTGGGGATGTCCCGTCTCTTGGACCTTGTATGGATTAGTTACCTCACAGTTCGGAGATTTACAACACAAACTTGACACAGGTGAAACAGTGGAGCATTTTCTGAGAGATTATTTTGGTTTCAAACATGATTTCCTGGGAATTGTTGCTGCTGTTCTTGTTTTGTTCACAATGCTCTTTGCTTTTAGCTTTGTCTTGGGTATTAAGGTATTTAATTTCCAGAAGCGTTAGAAATCATCCCTGTAATCCAATGACCTTTTGTCAAGTTCTTGTACAATTTTTTAGCAATTATACCTAAAATGCAAGAAGTTATAAAGAATATGAATTATGCCGGTGGCACTGCCAGAGATTTCATTCTCCAACAGCTGTGAATGAAAAGATGTAAAACCTTAATTTAAAATGTGCTCTTGATAATAAATTTCCAGATTCGTGTTTGTCAATTTTTTTTAAAATTGTAACATTTTTTTTTATAAAATATTTTATAAAAAAAATTAAATATAATTATATATTCAATGCATTGTAACAAAATTTAATATTTAATGAAAATAAATTTTTTGTTATTTATAATAATAATTATTTTTTAAAAATAAAAATCTCGTATTTTGTTTACAATTAAATTAAATTTATATTATATTTTAATAAATATAATAACTTAATTTAATCTAAATAGATTCAGATAAATTTATGAACGGAATCAACATTGTGTGTGTGTGTTTTAAAAGAATTATTACTTGTTACTTGAAATGTTTTATAAAAAATTTTAAAATAAAAATTAATCAAAATTTTATTTTAAATTTTTATATTAGCCGTTTCAAATTATAAAATAAAAAATTTTGGATACGTCAAAAGCATGTATCGATATCAATTCTAGTCAAACACATAAACGAGAAAGGATGAAAATATTCTTTAATTTTATATAATTTTTTAAATTAATAAATTAATATATTTTAATTATTAAAATTAAATTTAACTTATATAATTAATATATATATATATATTATATTTGATCTCAATTATTAAAAGTGTATTAATATAATAATTAAAAATTAGTATAAAAAATTATAATTAGAAAATATCCACAGTTATGAAATTTTTTTATTTTTTATGTATTTATATATATATAATTGTATAAAATAATTATTATTTTTTATAAATATATATGTGTGTGCGCGTCTGTTGCACGCGCGCGTGTGAGAGAGAACGAGTCTATCTTCGGTCTGATTACAGCTAGAACGAGTCTATCTTCGGCAGTTCATAGTCCTGGGATTGCTACATTTTATAAATACACGCGCGTGTGGTCGCGCGTATGCGTAAGAACGAGTCTATCTTCGGTCTGATTCCCAGTTGGAATGAGTTCGGCACTTCATGGTTTTTGGGATTGCAAAGAATACACGTGACGATTAGATTAGCAGACTTGGCGCAGCCTCACCTACGCCGCTTTCAACTTTTAAGAGAAATAATATGCTGTACTCCATTCCACACTGCATTTTTTTAATTATTACTTTTTTCTTTCATTTTCAAACCTACTCTTTCCTTGCAGTTATTAACTTTCTCCTAATATATATATTCTGATAATTTAAAATTAGTATAAATATGAATAATAAATAGTGCACCCAACTGCACCATAACATCACCCATGTAAGAACCTTTTAATACTTTTCAAATTTCCCAATTAATAAATTTAAAAAAAAATTAAAATTATAACCCTACATTTCAATATAATTTAGAAATATTATAAATAATACATATATTTCTTTCCACACCAACCCCCACACACATATATATGATATGTATGTATGTATGTATGTATGTGTGCATCATAACATCTAGAAGACTTGTGACACCCAAATTCTTGCCCAACCCAAGGGCAAGGTCACATCCCTTTCTCACTCCAATTCTTCTGCTTCTAGAATCAAAGACTTGGCATGTTCAATTGATGATGGACTGTCCCCTTCATATAATAATATATTATATTAATACAATAAGATTATTTTATCAAATTTTTTAAAATTAAAAATTCTTAAAAAATAATATTTTTAATGTAAAATAATCTTAATGTTTTTGGTAGGTTGAGTGTTGCAGATGAAAAGTTTTTGGACAATTAAATATTGGTCATCTTTTTCAAATTTGGCTCTTCAGTTTTTGGTTTGTGCTTGAATTGAATTGAAGGCTTCAACATGGCCTAAGTCAAATCAATGTTTCTAGAAACCACAATGCATGAAATTGGGAGGAAAATCAGCCCTTCAACGCTCTTAGGTAGACCAAATGTTCTCATCCCATTGCTCATCTCACTAATTTAGAATGGGATAAATAATTATCCTAATAATTCATAATTTAATTAATAATATAATTTACTTGATTAATGTTTAAATAAAATTTAATTCCTTGTAATAATTCAATATAAAATTTAAATTAAAAGCAACGGTAATTTTATCTAACAAAAATTTTATGAATTTAGAAATAAGAATTTTTTATTAATTTTTTGTATTATTAATTTTTAAAAAGTCATATGAATATAAAAAATAATAAAAAATTTCAAAATTATTTTAATTAATTTTTAAATTTTTTTCATAAATAAAAAAAAATTAGTAAGTATATAAAAAATTAAGAAAGAATTTCAAATTTTAAATACTCAAAATTGATTTATTGTATTTGGACACAAAACTGTTGATTATGAGTCTTGCAAATATCATGAAATTTGAATTTTCATTTTAAAAGAAGTTAAATTATATATATATAGCAAGATTTTTCTCCATTGACGAAGACGCCGCGTGGTGCTCTCACATACGTAGTTCTACTTTTGGTTTTACCGCCACCACCAACGACCATGTGAATGAAACTACTCGGAAACTCTTTAACTATTTCATTTGACTAATCAATGGCTGCTTATTTTAAGCCAATATAAATGCATCTCTTATTCAATCCATTACCTTCATTTCGAGGAGGATATTGGTTTGTAAAGGATAACCCAATTCCTATTTTGAATTTGTTAGGCCAAATATTGAACAAGGGGAAAAAAAAAGAAGGAGGAAATTCTGGGTTTTGGTGGGTTTCTTAGTTTGAGTTGTTCTAATGGAGAGCGGAAATATTTACAAAGCGAGTAATAGTTTACGTTCAGGAAGTTCTTCGATCTGGAGGAACAATGCCATGGATGTATTTTCAAGGTCTTCAAGAGAAGAAGATGATGAACAGGCTCTGAGATGGGCAGCACTTGAGAAATTGCCAACATTTGATCGTTTGAGGAAAGGGATACTGACGGCTTCAAAGGGTGGTGCGAGCGAAATTGACGTAAACCATCTGGGTTTTGAAGAAAAGCAGAAGTTGATTGAAAGGTTGGTTAAAGTTGCAGAAGTTGATAATGAGAAGTTTTTGTTGAAGCTCAAGAACCGCGTTGATAGGTAAGATTTTCTGCAGTCTTTTTGGTGTCATGCATGCACGATCGAGTTTGTGTATTTTCTTTGTTTTCCTGGCAGCCAAACAGAGGAACTCTGTTCTGGTTTTGAAGTTCTTCTTCGGGTTTTAGTTTATGATTTTCTTTGTTTCGGGATTTTTTTTTCCCACAGAGTTGGAATCGACCTTCCCACAATTGAAGTCCGATTTGAGCATTTAAATGTTGAAGCAGAAGCAACAGTGGGAAGCAGAGCCTTGCCTACATTCTTCAACTTTTGCTTCAACATAATAGAGGTAGAAACCTAATAACATAAACTATTTATTCCTTTTTTTTTAAATATGGGTTAATTTTAGTGTTAAATTTTCTTCGTGTCTTTTGGCTTGAAGGGTTTCTTGAACTCTCTGCATGTTTTTTCAACTAAAAAGAAGCATTTGACAATCCTGAAGGATGTTAATGGAATCATAAAGCCAAGCAGGTGAGAACTTAATTCCTATGCTTTTCTATGCAAATCCCTGATATGTGGGCAGTGATGTCTCACTGTGCTCATTTGTTTGTTGCAGAATGACATTGCTTTTGGGCCCTCCAGGGTCTGGAAAGACAACACTGTTGTTGGCTTTGGCCGGGAAGCTTGATTCTAGTCTACAGGTGATTTTATGCAGTTATAACTTTAATTGATTCTAGGATGGAGGGTATTTTCTTCCTAGTATTGGTTTTTGCACTTCGGGCTTGTCTCTAATGTGAGAAGTGAATTATATTATATAGGTTTCTGGTAGGGTAACATACAATGGCCATGGCATGCACGAATTTGTGCCTCAGAGAACTGCTGCTTATATCAGTCAACATGATGTCCATATAGGAGAAATGACTGTCAGGGAAACCTTGGCCTTCTCAGCAAGATGCCAGGGGGTTGGAACGCGTTATGGTTAGTTGCTTTTTTTTTCTCTTCTGTTTTCCCTCTAACTTTAAAATTCAGATTGCAGTATGACAGATTTCTTATTTAGTTTTACAATTAAAGGTCATTGCCTGTTGTAAATTGCAGACATGTTAGCGGAGTTGGCCAGAAGAGAGAAGGCAGCAAATATAAAGCCTGATCCTGATATTGATGTCTTCATGAAGGTGAGAGAAGTTGAATTTGGTTCATGAAGACGTCTATTATTTAACTTATTTAAATCCAAACAAACAGGAATTTTGATTAACAAAAATTATCCTATGTTTTGTGTCAATTTAGCAAATGGAATTTCGTTGGATTCAATCTTATGTTATTGCTTCATTAAGCATTGTGATTGAATATCTTACACCTGTCAATTCTAATGTCATAGGCAATAGCCACAGAAGGCCAAGAAACCAGTGTGATAACAGATTACGTTTTAAAGGTATGTTCATTATTTATCACTCTAATCTTGGAAATTAATACAAACAAGTATCAAAATAACTCCAGTTTTAATGCCTCGTGATATTATAGGTTTTAGGACTGGAAGTTTGCGCGGATACATTGGTAGGCGATGAAATGATAAGAGGTATATCAGGAGGACAAAAGAAGCGTGTTACAACAGGTAAATTGCAAAACTTCATCAATGCTTTGTCTTGCAAAGAACATACATAAACCTGTTATTTGTCCTAATTTTGAGCTATCATAATATTTAATGATTGAATTTTAGGTGAAATGCTGGTTGGGCCAGCAAATGCTCTGTTTATGGATGAGATATCTACTGGTTTGGACAGTTCAACGACTTTCAATATTGTGAACTCTATGAGGCAATACGTTCACATCCTTAAGGGAACAGCTTTGATCTCGCTCTTACAACCAGCACCAGAGACTTATGATCTCTTCGATGATATTATCCTTCTGTCGGACGGCCAGATAGTGTACCAAGGTCCTCGTGAAGAAGTGCTAGACTTTTTTGAACATATGGGATTCAGATGTCCTGAAAGAAAAGGTGTGGCTGATTTCTTGCAAGAAGTAAGTGCTGATAAACTCTTTTCTACTAAATCTTTTATTAACAGATGGATAATTCTTCTCGGTGATTAGCTTTATTTTTCTAATATGAAAAGAACCAACGTTTTAGCAGTAAGTGGAGTTCAATATTTAAATTCTCATATTACGATGATTCTCAAAATGTTGCAGGTAACCTCAAAGAAAGACCAGGAGCAGTATTGGGCACGTAAAGAGGAGCCTTACAGGTTTGTAACAGTCAAGGAATTTGCTGAGGCATTCCAATCATTCCATGTGGGACGGAAAGTTGCTGATGAGCTTGGAACTCCATTTGATAAGAATAAAAGCCACCCAGCTGCTTTGACTACCAGAAATTATGGTGTTAACAAGAAGGAGTTGTTGAAAGCTTCCATCTCTAGAGAGCTTTTGTTGATGAAGAGGAACTCCTTCGTCTACATATTCAAACTCACCCAAGTGCGTATCAGCTCCACTATAAGTTTTTTAGTCTTTTATTTGTCTTATAATTTATTTATAGATTGTTTTCTTCTGCTCCTAGCTTACACTAATGGCGATGATTACTATGACACTCTTCTTCCGGACAAAGATGTCCCGAGATTCAGTAAATGATGGAGTGATTTATACGGGTGCCTTGTTCTTCTCAGTCGTTATGATCATGTTCAATGGATTTTCAGAAATTTCAATGACAATATCAAAGCTTCCTATATTCTACAAGCAAAGAGACCTCCGATTCTATCCTTCATGGGCATACGCCCTTCCCACATGGATACTCAAGATCCCCATCGCATTTGTAGAGGTTGCAGTTTGGGTATTCATAACTTATTACGTAATTGGGTTTGATCCCAATGTTGGAAGGTAAGAAGAAAGCAAAATTGCGAATCTGCTGGTAACCACTGAAGATTTTATTTCATGTTTGATCAATTAATCCAAATATCTTACAAGGTGATATTCTTGCTGCAGGATGTTAAAGCAATACTTGCTGCTCTTGTTTGTTAACCAGATGGCTTCTGCATTGTTCCGATTAATTGGAGCAGCAGGAAGGAACATGATTGTTGCTAATACATTTGGTTCATTTGCATTGCTCCTCCTTTTTGCCCTGGGTGGATTTGTACTTTCGAGGGGTATAAAAATTTACCTTCTTTTCATTGTTTGCTAAATAGACTAATTAGCTTCCTCATTGAAATTTGACTAAAATTTTTATTATTGATTAATACAGATGACATCAAGAAATGGTGGATATGGGCATACTGGCTTTCACCTATGATGTATGGGCAAAATGCAATAGTTGCGAATGAGTTTCTTGGGAACAGTTGGAGAAAGGTAATCTCCAAATGACCTCTGTGTATACTTTTTTTTTGGCTTTTAATAGAATGCTGATATTTTAAACTTTTGCACATCCAAAGGTTCTCGTGAACTCAACTGAAGCACTTGGAGTTGAAGTATTGAAGTCTCGTGGATTCTTCCCCCATGCATATTGGTACTGGCTTGGAGTAGGGGCTCTTATTGGCTTCGTACTACTGTTCAATTTTGGTTTCACTCTGGCTCTCACTTTTCTTGACCGTGGGTATCCTGAACTTCTTCACTTTCTTGCCTTTTAAAAGATAGAGATTATGTTCTTATTTTGTGCAAATATATGTGCAGCATACGAGAAGCCTCAGGCTGTTATAACAGAGGAATCTGAGAGTAATGAAAATGATAACAGAATGGGAGGAACCATTCAGTTATCAAATCGTGGAAATAGCTCTGGTCCCAAATCAAACTCAGGTTATTAAGCTCACTTATGACTGTTATCTGTGAATGTATATGATATGTCAAACTATGCCTATTTGATGATAAATTGTAATGACAATCTAAATTGAACTTGATTGACTTGCAGAGAGTGGACATGACATTAGGGGGAGAAACTCTTCCAATTCCTTATCCGTGACTGAAGCCGCTGCTGAAGTCAATCATAACAAGAAAAGAGGAATGGTTCTTCCATTTGAACCATATTCTATTACTTTTGATGAAGTTACATACTCTGTTGACATGCCACAGGTAGTGTTAAGTTTAAAAGTAATCTGTGTATTTCTGTACAGTGTAGCTCAGATGCGACGAATAATTGGTTTGGTTTAACTTTGCAGGAAATGAAGCTTGAAGGTGTTGATGATGACAAATTGGTTCTATTGAATGGTGTGAGTGGTGCATTCAGGCCAGGTGTTCTTACAGCTCTGATGGGTGTTAGTGGTGCTGGTAAAACCACTCTGATGGATGTATTGGCTGGTAGGAAAACTGGGGGATATATTACTGGGAACATCACCATCTCTGGGTACCCGAAGAAACAAGAAACATTCGCTCGCATTTCAGGATACTGTGAGCAAAATGACATCCACTCTCCTCATGTTACTGTATATGAGTCCTTACTCTACTCGGCCTGGCTTCGATTACCGGCTGAAGTTGATTCTGAAACTAGAAAGGTTGGTACTGAAATCCCATGGTGTTTCAGGCTTATGGTCATTTTTCACCACGTGTTACTCAGAGCTAAAGTTAGCTAGAAGAGAAGTAGCTTGAATCCTTGAATAAATTCTCAGCAATGATTATACCAATTAAAATTTTCACCCATGGTTTGCAGATGTTTATTGAGGAAGTCATGGAGCTTGTGGAACTGACCCCATTGAGACAAGCGCTGGTTGGTTTGCCTGGAGTAAATGGTTTGTCGACAGAGCAGCGCAAGAGGCTTACCATTGCAGTTGAGCTTGTTGCAAACCCTTCTATCATATTCATGGATGAGCCAACTTCGGGTCTAGACGCACGAGCTGCTGCCATTGTTATGAGAACAGTCAGGAACACAGTGGACACAGGGAGAACAGTGGTCTGTACCATCCATCAACCAAGCATTGACATCTTTGAAGCTTTTGATGAGGTAAGAAATGTTAATACCAGGTCAAAGGAATGCATTTTTCAAGTTCCCCTTTACTTGTGACTCGTGAGTTAATATGTTTAACCTGGCATTGCAGCTTTTTCTATTGAAGCGAGGGGGACAAGAGATATATGTTGGACCGTTGGGTCGCCAGTCTAACCAACTTATAAATTATTTTGAGGTATGATGTTCTCAATTTTTACAAAACACATCAAACCAAATTTTAACCTCACATTACTTTCTGTGTAGACATATACAAATTGCATTATAAAAGTAGCTAATACATTAATGTTTATTTTGTGAAGGGAATTGACGGAATTAACAAAATTAAAGATGGATACAATCCAGCAACTTGGATGTTGGAAGTTTCCTCTTTATCCCAAGAAATAGCTTTGGGGGTTGATTTTGCTGCCATTTACAAAAACTCAGAACTGTACAGGTTAGCTTATGGCATAGTACTGGATTGCATTATTATACTTAAATCCACCTACCACTTCTGTTGGTTCTAGCTTAAATTTGATGCTGATGTATATCTAATCGTTTCAGGAGAAACAAAGCACTCATTGAAGATTTAAGCAAGCCAACCCCTGGTTCGGAGGATCTGTATTTCCCTACACAGTATTCACAATCATTTTTGACCCAAACTCTGGCTTGCTTATGGAAACAGCATTGGTCATATTGGCGTAATCCGCCATACAGTGCTGTACGGTTTCTGTTTACAACCTTCATAGCTTTGATATTTGGGACAATGTTCTGGGACATGGGGACCAAAACGTAAGCTGCTACTATGAGATCAAGACATTACATTTAAGTTTCATTCAAAGTCTCATAGCTTGATCTCTGCCTTTTAATCAATTTTGACTTTTGACATTTCAAATTATAGGTCAAAGCAGCAAGATCTGTTCAATGCAATGGGTTCTATGTATGCTGCTGTTCTCTTCCTTGGCATCCAAAATGCCTCATCCGTGCAGCCCGTCGTAGCTGTTGAACGAACAGTCTTCTACAGAGAAAGGGCTGCTGGAATGTATTCAGCCATGCCATATGCCTTCGCACAAGTAACTAGTTTTTCCCATGTCACATAACAGAAATGTTCTTCTTTTTTCGCCTTTTTTTTTGTTTCCTTATTAAATTTTCTGTATCCGCTTGCAGGTCATGATTGAGATACCTTACATATTTGTTCAAGCTGTTGTATACGGTGTGATAGTATATGCAATGATTGGATTCGAATGGACTGCTGCCAAGTTCTTTTGGTATCTATTCTTCATGTTCTTCACATTGTTGTACTTCACCTTCTATGGCATGATGGCTGTGGCCATGACACCAAACCACCACATTGCTGCCATTGTTTCATCTGCATTTTATGCAATATGGAATGTCTTTTCCGGGTTCATCATCCCAAGACCGGTAAGTCTCCACAGCCCATTACTCACTCAGATGCAAGCTTTTCTTGTAAAGTATACACATCAAAATGACAACATTTTTCCTCACTTCTTACAACTATTGTGATAACAGAGAATGCCGATATGGTGGAGGTGGTACTACTGGGCATGCCCAGTATCCTGGACTCTGTACGGATTGGTTGTTTCCCAATTTGGAGATATACAAGACCAGCTTGAGTCAGGGGAAACAGTGGAACAATTTCTGAGAAGTTACTTTGGTTTCAGGCATGATTTTCTTGGAGTTGTTGCAGCTGCTGTGGTTGGGTTTACTTTAGGTTTTGCTCTCATTTTTGCTGCAGGGATTAAGGTCTTTAACTTTCAGAGGCGATAGTAATTTTATATTAGTCTTTACATACAGGTTCATTTGTGTCTTCAAGAGCTTGTCAAGTTCTTGTATATAATCTCATCAGTTTTTATAGTCACCCATAATTGTATTTCAACCCTTGAATTCAATAAAATGCTATTATATCTTTATTTATTTAAATTCATATGGTTGGATTACAAGATCTTCTTCATGTACATGTGACGCTATGGGTCGGGAATTCGACCGATTAATATACATTTTATGTATTTTACATTTTTACGTCTTTTAGTGTAAAATTTAAAATATAAATATAAAAATTAAAATAATTAATATAAAATTTAAAATGTATAGAGTAAAGAATATAAAACTTTTGGTAACTAATGTAAGAGATAAAAATATTGAATATAAGGTACATAGAATCTATTCTAGTGCGGCCAAATTTCAAGTTTGATGGGTTTAGATTTGAAGACTTTCACTCTCTCCTTTTGATTTCATTGTTGGACTTGAAAGAGGTCCCCAAGCATGATCTTCAAAAGTGCTTTTTCCGTGATCATTCCAATTAATTTGCTTCTAGAATCAATTAAACTAACCTATGCAAAACTTCAAGCCTGGACTTTGATTTTGTTACACCAAAATAGCTGGTCCTGAATTGTTGCTGAACTGTTTTCCCATAAGGTCCACTCCCTCTTTTCTAGAAGGAAAGCACTTTTGGGGAAGCACTTTTTATTTGTCTCCTATGTTGATTTTACTGTTTGGAAAAATGGGTATATGGTATGATTAATGTTGAAATTGCAAACCCCTCAATTAATTTAGTAATACAAAGCATGATCCTTGTGCTTTACAAGAGACTTAAGAAATTAAGGACTTGTTTGACATAAAATTTGAATACAATTTTTTTTTAATAATTAAAAAAAATAATTTTTTTTATTTATAATAAATAAATTACTAATTCTTGTTGGAATAAATAAGACATTCCTTTAGTGTCGATAATTATAAGAAGTTCTGCATGAAGCAAAGTTTCAACTCTTCAAATACCCAAATTCAAACAATATGATAACACTTCATGATTCATGTCTCAAATTTATGAAATTCAAATACCAATTGAATATTTTTGAAAGATTCAAACATAAATTTTTCTTTTTTTACGAGCATTCACACTTTACAAAATATAAATTTATATTAAAATAATACTGTTTAAAATTATACAATAAATAAATAGTATATAATGTGACATAAAAAAATTTAAAATGAATTCTTCAAATAAAAAAATATTGTTCGTTTTTTTTATTTATATGTTATTATAAAAATTTTAAAAAAATACATAAAATTTCAATTAAAATTATATTTAGAATCGTTCTAACATTATCGTCTATTAAATTTTTATAATTAGTTAATTTTAAATTAAATATATATGTTTGTTTCTTTATTACGTCTTTATTAAACAAATATACAAAATAATTTGATACATTGGTCAGTCGTGTCTAATTTTTGAACGAGTAATTGATTAACGAGTGATCAATTTAAGAAATGTAACTCAAACTTGCATTAATACTAAGATAATATTATTTAATTGTCTTTTCTTGTTCTTAATTGCATTTTTTGTTTCATCTTGGAGGTTATGATTGAGATTCTTTGTGTATTTGCTCAATCTATTGTATATGGTGTTATATTCTATGCAATCATTGGATTCCAATGGACTGTCGCCAAGTTCTTTTGGTATCCATTCTTCATGCTGTTCACATTATTATACTTCACCTTCTATGATGGCATGATGGCTGTGGCCATGACACCAAACCACCATGTTGGTGCCCTTGTTTCATCTGCATTTTATGGAATATGGAATCTCTTTTCGGGGTTCATCATCCCAAGAACAGTAAGCATCAGCCGCCCACCATTCACTCAAATGCCAGTTTTTCTTAAAGTATACACAATAAATGACAATTCTTTTCCTGACATTCATAAACTTGTTCGATGACAGAGATTTCCTATATGGTGGAGATGGTACCACTGGGCAAGTCCAGTATCGTGGACTCTGCATGGATTGGTTGTATCCCAGTTTGGAGATGTACAAGAAAAGCTTGAGTCAGGTGAAACAGTGGAACAATTTCTGAGAAGTTATCTTGGTTTCAGGCATGATTTTCTGGGAGTTGCTGCTGCTGTTGATGCTGGGTGTGCACTAGGTTCTGCATTTCTTTTCGCTTTTGGACTTTTTAACTTCCAAAAATTGATTTTTATGTGTCCTGCTGTGCTTTCCTATGCTCTTACTGTTGTTCTGAAGGGATTAAAAGAAGAAGGGTGCAATTAGTAATTAGCTGGAGTGTTTTTAGTATCACAAACGAAGAGAGCAGAGCATGGTCCAATCTAATTACATTGGGCCTTGAATAACATGGGTCCATTTAGACAACATTAAAATGGGTTGGGCCATTTGAATTTGAATGTATGACTTGGACCAAAATAAGTTCATGTAAAATAGTTTCAAAATACTGGTTTTTGATATTGAGGTGTGATGGCATCGGATGTAATTACTAACTAAATTTTGAAAATAAAAGTAAATTTCATTAAAAATTTGTGTTACTAATACTGTTTTTTAACTTTGCTTTTGAAATATGGGAGAATCATCATGATTTCATTGCCAACCCTAATGCATGCATTGATCAAGCATCAAACTTGCCCTAATTAATTAAGTTGGATGGTTCGGTTAAATTAAATGCCTTAATAAATGTAATTAGGCAACTTATTAAAAAGATTAGGTTTTGATTTGTAATTAGTGTATAAAAATTAAAAATTAAAAATAAAATAATATTAATTTAAATACTGTGATAGAACCATTCAATGAACCATTTTCTATGGTATAAGAAAATGATATAGTTTCCTTGCATTTCATGAACTTCTGTGGAATTGTTTATGCTGTAAGAACTTTGTAAGGTTTTCTTCACAGTCGCGAGGGATGGAGGGTGGTGATATGTGCCAAGTTAGCAACAGTTTACGTGTAGGAAGTTCTACGTTATGGAGAGACAAAGGAATGGCGGCTTTTTCCCGATCATTTCGAGAAGAAAACGATGATGAAGAAGCGCTCAAGTGGGCAGCACTTGAGAGACTTCCAACTTACAGTCGTTTGAAGAAAGGTTTGCTGAGCACACCGGAGGGTGCAAGTGAAGTTGATGTAAGTAAACTTGAATTGCATGAAAGGAAGACTCTGGTTGACAGATTGGTTAGAGACACCGACGAAGACAACGAGAAATTCCTGTTGAAGCTCAGGAACCGCCTGGATAGGTACTTTCTGTTTTGCTGTAAGTCTTTGAGAAAATAATATTGAACTTTATATGTGCTTTACGACGATGAAGAAGCACTTGAGTTTGCAGTACTTGAGATGCTTTTGAGACAAGTATCTGATTATTGTACTTGTAAAGCACAGTAAAAGCATTTTTTTTTCCTATAAGTACTTCTAAATACAGCATTACTGCCTGTAAACTAAACAACAAAAAGACATTGTAAAATGCATAATTCAATAGCCAACTCAGTAGTGATTTCTCAATTTCGCGTTTAGTTTATCAATAGTTAATTCAGTATCAATTTCTCCTTTTTATTTAATTTTTCTCAGGGTTGGAATTGATATACCCACACTTGAAGTGAGATTTCAGAATCTAAATGTGGAAGCAGAAGCATATGTGGGAAGCAGAGCTTTGCCCTCGTTTTTTAACTTCTTTAAGAATATGCTAGAGGTAACTAATTGAATTCTACGACTTGGCTTACCATTTTACAAACTTTAGTATTTTCCAACTAAATTTTGTGTGTATAATCAGATGTTTCAAGTTTTTATCAGAGCTAACTTTGTTCCTTAATTGCAAAGGATATACTGAGCTATCTACATCTGATTACTAATAGAAAAAAGCACCTCCACATTCTTAATGATGTTAGTGGAATCATCAAGCCTTGTAGGTGAGAACCACCTTCTGTTTGATCAAAAAATGGGTTCTTAACTTCAGATTATTTGATTGTGTATTGCAATTTTGTAGTTTTCTATGTGCAAGGTAACCTATTTGGGTTTGTATAACATTTGCAGAATGACATTGCTTTTAGGTCCTCCTGGTTGTGGAAAGACCACCCTCTTGCTAGCTTTGGCAGGAAAACTTAACTCTGATTTGAAGGTGGAAACATTTTTTCACAGATTTTGTTTCCTCATGAATATTGTTATTGGTTACCATGTATTATCTTGGCTTGCTGCTTTTATGTTTGAATAAAAGACTGAAAATTTTTTCATTCAGTTGTCTGGGAACATCACTTACAATGGCCACTTGATGAATGAGTTTGTGCCTCAAAGAACTGCAGCTTATATAAGTCAATGTGATGTGCACATTCCTGAAATGACAGTAAGAGAAACCTTGGCCTTCTCTGCTAGATGCCAAGGAGTCGGATCCCGTTATGGTTAGAAAGATGAATAAATCTTTTATCTAAATGTTAGTCTAGGGAATTTTAGGCCATTGGCTTTTACATTCTCCTGTAAAACTAATTAACTTATTTGCTCTATGCAGAGATGTTGGCAGAGTTGGCAAGGAGGGAGAAAGCAGCAAATATAAAGCCTGATCCTGATATCGATGTCTTCATGAAGGTGACAAAGTAGCTATCATTATACATTTAAGAGAGAAAAGCATTGAAATTGATGATTCCACTGGAATATGATTTTGGTATAGGTGGATAGAAATGTTTTTCTTTCAAGGGCTTTTTCTCATCAGGAATTTCATTAGCTTAAATTTTTATCCTGATACAATTATAACCAAATTCTTAGCGTGATGGCTTGAAAAATTTTTTATTAGTAAAAGACATGGCAGATGATAATTTCCTGTACATTTCCTTCAAAATTCTTGTGTTCCAGGCAGCATCAACAGAGGCTAAGGAGACAAATATAGTCACAGACTATGTAATAAAGGTACTTTTCCGGAAAATATTATATGAATGTAAATGAATTTTCAAAACTGATGAATAGGATCCCTCATTTTTGCCTGTCATTGCAGATTTTAGGACTGGACGTTTGTGCAGATACCATGGTAGGGGACGACATGATAAGGGGTATCTCTGGTGGACAAAGGAAGCGAGTCACTACTGGTAAATGAACTCAAAATACTTCAACCATTGATAGCAAGAATGATAAAACCTCTCTTTGTGATAAATTCTAATCAATTGAATTGTAGGAGAGATGTTAGTTGGTCCATCAAAGGTGCTGCTCATGGACGAGATATCTACTGGTTTGGACAGCTCAACAACTTTCCAAATTGTGAATTCGCTCGAGCAATATGTTCACATTCTTAAAGGAACAGCTATCATCTCTCTCCTGCAGCCAGCACCAGAGACATATGATCTTTTCGACGACATTATCCTCCTCTCAGATGGCCAGATTGTGTATCAAGGTCCCCGTGAACAAGTGCTAGAGTTTTTCGAATCCATGGGCTTCAAGTGTCCTGAAAGAAAGGGTGTGGCTGACTTTTTGCAAGAAGTAAGCATATGTACAAATAGTTTTGCTTCCCTCAGCTATTATTTTTCTTCTAAAAGGTGTGCCATACAAGTGAAATATAAGTTTTCTTATTCAATATTCAAATCCTCAGGTAACATCAAGAAAAGATCAGGAGCAGTACTGGGCACGCAAAGATGAGCTTTATAGTTTTGTCACGGTCGAGGAGTTTTCCAGGGCTTTTCAATCATTCCATGTGGGAGTACAACTGCAAAATGAGCTTGCCTCTCCATTTGAGAAGAGCAAAAACCATCCATCACTTTTAACAACCAAGACGTATGGTGTTAATCGGAAGGAGCTGCTAAAAGCTTGTTTCTCGAAAGAGTTTTTGTTGATGAAGAGGAATTCTTTCATTTACATCTTCAAGTCCTTTCAAGTGGGTATCGACTGTCATTTCATTCCTCTTGAGTTATGAAAGTGATTAGGACTTATAGTAGTACGTTTACTTCTGCTTTCAGCTTGCAGCGATCGCACTGGTTGGATCAACACTCTTCTTACGAACAGAGATGCACCGTAATTCAATGATTGATGCAAATTTGTTCATGGGTGCTTTATTCTTCGTCCTGTTGATGATCATGCTTAACGAAATGTTAGAGCTTGGCTTAACTATCTTCAAACTTCCTGTATTTTTCAAGCAAAGGGACCTCCTTTTTTATCCAGCATGGATATATGCAATTCCCACTTGGATTATCAAGATCCCAATTACATTTGTTGAAACTACCCTTTGGGTATCCATAACCTATTTTTCAATTGGATTTGATCCTAATATCCAGAGGTAAGAGGATAAACTAAGTAAAATAACACCATAAGATGTTGAGTACTTTTAAAGATCTGTTCTATATATCTATTCTGTACCAACTTCTAAAGCAATGTTCTTGCTGCAGATTTTTTAAGCAGTACCTTTTGCTCTTTTTAACTAGCCAGATGGCTTCTGGGTTATTTCGAATGATTGCATCTTTTGGCAGAGACATGATTGCGACATCCACATTTGGATCCTTTGCACTGCTTATACTTTTTGGAAATTGTGGCTATGTCCTATCACGAGGTATGATGAGCGAAAAAATTTGACACTTAATGTTTACATGACACAACCTTAAAGAATGGTTCCCTTTTTACTATGTCCAATGCGGCAGATCAGTTAAAGAAATGGTGGATTTGGGGTTACTGGATATCACCAATGATGTATGCACAGAATGCATTAGTGACTAATGAGTTTCTCGGGGATAGCTGGAGTCATGTAAGCTCTTGAACTAGTGAAGTGAGCATATTTTACATGCCTTTGCGCACAGAACAATTAAACTGATGGTTGAATAATTTTCATAAAAAACAGGTTTTACCAAATACAACGGAAACACTGGGGGTTAAAATATTGAAGTATCGTGAATTCTTTACAGATGCAAACTGGTACTGGATAGGAGTATTTGCGTCGATTGGATTCATATTAGTGTTCCATTTGGGTTATACATGGGCTCTCACTTATCTGAAACGTGGGTACATGTACCTTCTCCACTTTATCTCTTTAAGGGTGAAAGAATGTATATTAACATTGGCCAAATAAATTGCAGCATTAGATAAACCTCAGCCTTTTAAATCAGAATCTCAAAGTACTGAAGATATCGACACATATAGAGAAGCCGTTCAGTTGTCTACACAAGGAAATAGCTCCAGTAGCCAAACTGACAGAGGTATCGTAACAAAATGAATAATTCATTGTTCTTCTTGCGTTCATATATTTGCAAATAAGGCATTCTATTTGTTATATCTTTCAAATAATTTTGTTGCTAACCAGAGCAAGGAGATGAAACCAGGAGAAAAGGCAGCAGTCCAGAGTCTTCATCTATAAGGTCTGAAACTGCTGCTATTATAACTCACCATAGGAAAAACGGAATGATCCTTCCATGTGGACAACATTTCATTACCTTTGATGAAGTTACATACTCAGTAGACATGCCAAAGGTAATGCATATGATAACAAAAAGACACACGAGAATTGAACTTGGAAATTGTAAAGTAGTGTAGCTCAAAAACATATGACAATTAATGTTTTACAATGAAATTACAGGAAATGAAAGAACAAGGTGTCTCTCAGGATAAATTGGTGCTTCTGAATGGAGTGAGTGGCACATTTAGACCCGGTGTTCTCACAGCTCTAATGGGTGTAAGTGGTGCTGGCAAAACCACTCTGATGGATGTGCTTGCTGGAAGGAAAACTGGTGGATACATAGAGGGTAGCATCACAATTTCAGGTTATCCAAAGAAGCAACAAACTTTTGCTCGAATATCAGGATACTGTGAGCAAAATGATATACATTCTCCTCATGTTACTGTTTACGAATCCTTGCTCTTCTCAGCCTGGCTACGCTTACCACGAGATGTCAATTCGGAAACTAGGAAGGTTGGCATCTTATACCCAAAATCTTTCCATGAATTTAATTATCTTTTCCCATCATTATAAATCAGATTCATAAACAGTCAGAAGAATTGATAGAGAACTGGATTTTCAAATCCAGCAAGGTTCAACTGTTCTGAGGCTCAAGTTTGGCTTCAGACCGAGTAAAATTCTAGCAGTCATTTCAATTTTAGTGGTTTGAAGTTTCCAAAACTTGAGTTTGGCTTTTCAAGAATGCTGTCAAAGAAAAGCATTACATTGCCTAACCAATCTCTCTACAAAGTTCTGTTTGTTCAACTCGTTTTTCAATCTGCAAAACAGAATATTGAAAAATGACGGAGACGCTTTTAATGCCTTGTTACATCTAATTTTTGCTTCTAAAAATGGTTGCAGATGTTCATTGAGGAAGTCATGGAGCTTGTGGAACTAAAACCTTTGAGGGGAGCTATAGTTGGGTTGCCTGGTGTGAGTGGTCTATCAACTGAACAACGAAAGAGGCTAACCATTGCGGTTGAGTTAGTGGCAAATCCTTCTATAATTTTCATGGATGAGCCGACTTCAGGGCTAGATGCAAGAGCTGCTGCAATTGTAATGAGAACTGTCAGGAACACGGTGGACACTGGAAGAACTGTTGTATGCACCATACATCAGCCGAGCATTGATATTTTTGAAGCTTTTGATGAGGTGAGGAAGATCATACAGTTAAAATTTAGCAATTCATTTGTCTTCTTCTATATTTTTGAGTATGATATATAGTTAATATGGAATTACAGTTATTCCTGTTGAAGCTAGGAGGCCGAGAGATATATGTGGGGCCATTGGGTCACCACTCATATCATCTAATAAACTATTTTCAGGTTTGTAGTTTCGAATATCTCAATAATCTTAATTCATGCTTCATACCTTCTCATTTATATGCCTTGCTGTTATTCAAGGCAATTGAAGGAGTCAGCAAAATTAAAGATGGTTATAATCCGGCTACCTGGATGCTGGAAGTTACCACTACAGCACAAGAAATGGCCCTGGGGATTGATTTTTCTGATTTTTACAAAAATTCAGAGCTGTACAGGTAGTTTCAATGATTAGTTAAATCGTTACATTGTGACAATGATTACTGGTTAATCATTTGGTTCTTCATATATAGCTTACACTTATTTCTGGAAACTTCAGGAGTAATAAAGCTCTTATCAAACAACTAAGCACACCTGCTTCTGGTTCAAAGGACCTCCACTTTCCTTCTCAATATTCTCAGTCGTTCATGAGCCAATGCAAGGCTTGCTTGTGGAAACAGAATCTGTCATACTGGCGTAACACGCAGTACACTGCCGTCAGACAGTTCTTCACATCTGTCATTGCAATAATGTTCGGGACAATGTACTGGAAAATTGGCTCCAAAAGGTGAGCTAAAGCTGGAGAATTTAAACTGGAAAATTGTCATAGCTACTGTCTGGATTTTAATCTGATTTCTAGATTGTGAATCGCAGAGGAAGGCAACAAGATCTGATGAATTTAATGGGCTCTATATATACTGCTGTTCTTTTCCTTGGACTCCAAAATGCTAATTCTGTTCAACCAGTTGTGGCCATTGAGCGCACAGTTTTTTACAGGGAAGAAGCAGCAGGAATGTACTCAGCCTTGGCCTATGCCATTGCACAGGTAATTTTAAACATTACTTAATATAAATACTACTTCCATCAATGTCACCTGAAATTCCCCGTTTTCTTTTTGGTATTGTTCACAGATTTTAATTGAGATCCCATATATTTTTCAACAAGCGTTGACGTATGGTCTTACAGTTTACACAATGATGGGATTTGAACGAACTGCTGCTAAGTTGTTTTGGTATTTATATTTCATGTTCTTCACATTATTGTACTTCACCTACTACGGCATGATGGCAGTGGCTATGACACCAAACTACCACATTGCCACCATTATTTCAGGTGCATTTTATGGATTTTGGTGCCTCTTTTCAGGATTCATGATCCCGGAAAAGGTGATTTCCAGCTGCGGATGATTCTTTGTTCGATCACTTATGCGCTTGAAAATGTAGGACTAATTCCTCTTCCCGTTGTCGCAGAAAATTCCAATATGGTGGCGCTGGTATTATTGGATTTGCCCGGTAGCTTGGACAATGCATGGATTGCTTGAATCCCAGTACAAAGATACGAAGGAAATGCTTGAAATTGGTGTTACTGTGGAAGAGTTCTTGAGAAGTTATTTTGGTGACAAACAAGAGTTTTTAGGAGTTGTTGCCTGCATAATTGCTGGATTTGCAATGGTTTTTGCTGTTGTTTTTGCCATTTGCATCAAGCTTTTCAATTTCCAACGTCGGTAGACGTTTCTTCTAATTTATATTGTATCACTATTGATTTATGAGTATGTCAAATAAAGTTGCACATTCACTTTTTCTCGTTAATGTCGAGTTTGCCCGACAGCAGAAACAGATTTCGAAAATAAAAACATATTTCGGTTGTCACGTTGTTCTTCACTTCTCGATAATGTCGAGTCCACTCGACCTAAAAAATAGATTTAAAAAGCGAAAACAAGAAAAATAATATATCTCCATTGCCAGGAATCGAACCCGGGTGTCCTGAGAGGTAACCATAGGTTTTAACCCCTGAGCAACAGTGATGTTACCCGACTCTTGTCTTCTTAATTTTATTATTTTTAAAATACAAACCTGTTTAATAGAAGCTTTGGAAAATAATTTTTAAATGAAAATATATTTATTATTTGTGATTAGGTATGTAATAGTACTTTTGAGAAAAATAAATTTTTTATTTTTATTTTTATGTCTTTATTAATATACATACATACATACATATATATATATATATATATATATATATATATATATATGTGTATAAACTAAGTCTTCTATTATCCGAAATAAATCACTTGATTAAACACGATTTTAATTAATTTTTATTTTAAAAAGAAACCATCTCTCAAAACACAAACATGAAACCATGAGATCATCATTCACAGAAAAAAAAATTAAATTCTTTCCAAAATTCTTAATTTTATTTAGATTGAATAAAGTATAAAGAGAACCACATAAAACATATTTTTACCAAATTTTGAAGAGTCAAATGTAATTTTTACCACGAACCTTTTCTTATTTATTTTTACCTATATTTTGAAAATATTTTTCCTTCTCCCAAATATCAAGTTCATAAATGTTGGAATTCAACAATCTCATTTATTTTCAATAATTGTTCCTTTTGCGTGGAGTTTCATAGATATTATGGGAGGCTTTGTTAACTACAATAAAAGATTTAAATTGTATTATCCTAATATTATAGAATTTTACAAAATTTATAAGGTACAATATCGAACGTTATCAAAAATTTAAATTATATTCTTTTAATTCCGATTAGTTTTAGAAAAAATGATAGTTCAATAGTTTGACAATAAATCTCAATATTAATCAATCAAAACTAATATAAATATAAATTATATTAATTTTTTTATAAAATATTAAATTACTAGTTATCGGGAGCATTACCCCAAATGTGTATTCTAATACCCTAATATATCCTTTTGATTTCTAAGTATGAACCGCAAACTCAACACAACTTAAATTAATTGAAAATATAGAAGAAAGTTAATTTTATCATTGATATTTGTATATTAAATTAGTGAACCGGGTCCTTACTATCCAAGTATTTTCATAGCACAATGACGCAGCAAGTAAGCTAACCACCATAGGACCACTCTTGATTTATCAAATCGATCGCAACCGGATTGCATTGAAACATTTCAATAATACATTTTGTCCGCTCTCTCTTGTTCTCTAAGATTTCGAGTAGTTTCCAAATGGTTATCAATTGGTCAATTAATTGTCGCTTTCATGTATGAACGTTGATATCTTGTCTTTCAATGAACTCGTGGTCCTGCAAGGCTTTAATTTTCTGATGCTACATCATTGTCATTGCCTTATTGTATCATGCACAGCTTCTCCAATCCGGCTAATCACATATGGTGCAAATACATCGGCTACTGATATAAGACACATGGGTTCATGAAAGTGTCTATGTTCATAGGATTATTTTCAGTGAGAAGTGGAAGTAGTTGATATACCAAAAGAGCTTGGAGATGGGGCAAACCCCTTGAAGTATAAACCATTTGATCGTTTTAGGTTCCTTCATTTCAATCAATGAGAAGAGGGTAGGAATTCAGCTTGCTCTATGAAATGTTATTGTGTTATTTAAGAAATCTTTTGGCCTAAAGAACTTGCGAAGTTCATATTATGCTTCTGAGCAGGTCAGAATTTGTGGGCAAGCTTTGTTTATACTTAGTCTGTCTCGGTTCCATGCAGGTTAATTAATTGTGTGAAAGCTTTATAATTCTAATAAATATAAACCAGGCTTCTTGTTGTATCATTGTATAATATATGCACAAACATATATATATCATTCGAATATTAAATAGAATTATTCGGGTCCTTACCTTTATGCTTAAGCGATTAGATAAAGTAGCAAATTTAATGATAGTCATGTGGTTTGTGTTGATTGGCTGTAAGTATAAAACCAAAAATTCAAAACCTTGATTGCATTGGGCTAGTATCACTTAAGCATCGAGTGGAGTGCTTGGAGTGTTAAGGAAAACGAGAGGGGTTGTGAAGAAGTGCTTTCTTGTTATAATATTTGCATTCCAATACATCATCCTCTTTCCCTCTTTTGTCAGTGAAGAAGAAAGATATTATTCATTAACTCCAAATCAATGTCAATTTTGTTGAAAGCATAAGGTCTAGTTAGCAGTTAAGATGTCACACAGTAGTACTTCTTTAATGTTTGTTTCTCTTTCAATGAGTTAACAATGTTAGCTCCATCACAAATATTTTGCATGTTGTTGACTTCCAATGATAGCTTAAAATAAGAACCTTTTTAACGCCATTCTCAACTTTCATTTGTCTCCTTTCTCTCTGAATTTAAGTTTTATCAATTAACTGTGAATCATAAACATGATTTGAATATATAAATATTATGACTAATTAATTTGTCAAAAATTTATTTTTCTAAATATATAATCAACGTAATAAATTAATTTATTTATATATAATAATTTTTTAGTATAAAAATAATTTTAAAATTTTTAAAATTATAGATGAATTTTTGAAATAAAATTGCACGGATATTTTAACCGTATAAATTTTGAGTTAAATTTCGATAATCATAACCAACCCTTTATATTTCTTTGTTATCATGTGATTGGGATTTTATTATAATAACATAATTACTCTAAAGTATCTTTATATATGTGTAGTAGCATGTTACAAGACACCAAGTATATCTCAAACTTGCAAGGTGAGTAAAGAAATTAAATTAAACAGAAGATTATGGGTTCGCATACACAGGCAAAAATTTATGTTGTGGATTTGGTGAATGAAAATTTGAAGCCTGGGACAAGCACATGGATCTCTACATGCAACAAAATACGCCAAGCCATGGAAGATCACGGCTGTTTTGAAGCAATTTACAGTAAACTTCCATCGGAGCTTCACCAGGAAATTTTTAAAGCAGCCGATGAACTATTCGATCTTCCTTTAGAAACCAAAATGAAAAATTCTAGCAATAAACCTTACCATGAATATTTTGGACAATACACCGGTATTCCTCTCTACGAATCCCTGGCCATCGATAACCCAAGCAATCTCGAGGTATCGCAAAAGTTTACAAATCTTATGTGGCCTGCCGGAAATGTTCCCTTCTGGTATGAATCAACGTAATAAATTTAATTTCTGATGCTTATTATCATATTTTCTCTTATATTTTAATTTTTTGTTTTGAATCAGTGAAAGAGTTCATTCCTTTGGGAAGGTGATAGTGGAATTAGATCAACTGCTTATGAGAATGATCATGGAAAGCTACGGCATAGAGAAGTATTATGACTCTCACATCGAAACTACTGATTACTCTCTTCGATTCTTCAAGTATCGAAAACCTAAAATGAATGAACATAACGTTGGTTTGTACCCTCACACTGACAAGAACATGCTTTCGATAATTCATCAAAATCATGTCAATGGTTTGCAGATAAAAGCAAAAGATGGCGAATGGATTGATTTGGAGCTGTCTCCTACATCTTTTGTGATCATGGCGGCCGACGGCCTCCTGGTGAGGTTCTTGTTCTCTTTTTTTTCTTTCAGTTCTTATTCCCATAAAAATAAATATTTATAACCCATAAGAGTTCTGAATCCGTAGTCCTCTATTTCTACAAAATATGTATTATTGCTATTCACTTAAATTACTACAAAACAAGGATCTTAACAAGATGCAATATTGTTTGATTTGTACAAGGCATGGAGTAATGGCAGAATAAGATCTTGTGTGCATCAAGTGATAATGAAAGCAGACCAAACGAGATACTCCATGGGACTGTTCTCTTTCAACAGAGGAATCGTACATGTACCTCAAGAGCTTGTTGATGAATTGCACCCTTTGCGTTATAAACCATTTGACATATATGAATTCCTTCGTTTCCATGATTCAGAAGAGGGAAAGAAAACAGATGGTTCTATCACATCTTTCTGTGGCATCTAAATTACTTTCATTGTTGTTTATGTATTTTTTTTCCTTTTTCATTCACCTAAATAAGCTGTTTCGCTGTGGAAATTGAAAATACTTCTGTTGTTGGTGTTGGACAGTAAATGTTATGATGGTGTGAACTAGTGACTAAATTTTCTTCTTGATTATTCGTAGAAGGAAGCAAATAGAAGCCATCTACCACGATGTTTTTGTGGTAGAAAACTTGGATAATATAATCGCGGGAGATGATCATTGATAATCCTACCTTTGAAAATGAGTCTTGGATGGACCCTCCAAGCTTCTCATGCTGATCACATCCCAGAAGTCTGAGAAACCAAAGGTAAAAATTACAATTATCAAAATTCCTTGCAAAAACAATAGCAAAACCGAGCATGTAATCCTCCCCTCTTAATTGTCTTTTCATTTCAGAACGTTTGCTGTATTTTTCATTTGTTATTCTCTCTTCGATAAGAATAATTTAGGTTTCGTTTAAAATTGTGATAATGTTACCATGCTTTAAAAAAAATTAAAACTTATTTGATAATATTAATATTTAATAAATTTTAATTTTTTTAATAATTAATATTTAATATTTTTATTTTACAACAATTATGACTTAATCGTCACTATACCTTAATATTATACAATTTTCTTCAAATAAAACAATAAAAGAAGAGTGATTTATATTATTAATAATTTTTCTTTTATTAACATTTGGGCTTGTTTAATTTTTTATAGTCATAAAAAAAATGAAAATTTGTATTAATTCATATGAGAGGATAACTAATATTTCTCAAAATCATTACCATTCCCAATTTTGAAACAATGACTTTGTATTTACAAGAAAAGATTACTTTCTTAATTGTCAGTCTGAATATAACCTCTTGATGGATTGCAATCTGGGATTACACTCTTTATTTTCGCCTTGATTTATTGAATAATTAATGCATCAAGTGACCATCAATGAAAGCGGACGGTTCACGTCTTTGGAGATTATGTATAGTACAAGAAGGTATAGACAACAGATGTATTAACCATTAAAACTATTTTCATGAACATGGACCAGTAATACTTGGCCTGTTTATACATCACCATCCTTCTAATAAATTAGGTTTATTAATTTCATTAATCAGTATAGATTATTTCTTGCTAATGATATTACAAACTTTCCCACTTGTTAAGAAGGGCATATGAAATCTTGTCGCATGACACCAATTGTCAATTAAGTATAAATTGTCCTCCTCGAAGCCTTCGAACTTGATAGCTTGGAGAAAGACTTATTCAGATCAACATGGGTTCCGAAACAACACCAAAACTTCCTGTTGTAGATCTGACTAAGGAAAACCTGAAGCCTGACTCAAGTTCTTGGCAATCAGCATGAGATGAAGTCAGGCTTGCACTTGAAGAACACGGCTTCTTTGTTGCATTATACGACAAACTCTCTTCAGACTTTTCGTAGCCAAATCTTTGATGCCCTGGAAGAATTGTTTGATCTCCTACAAGAAACCAAAATGAAAAATGTCAACCCTAAGCCTTCTCATGATGACATTGGTAAGACTTCTTCTTTTCCTCTCCACGAGGGAATGGGCATCGAGTATGCAACAAAACTGCAAGAATGTGAGAAATTCACTAACCTAATGTGGCCTAAACGAAATGATCAGTTCCGTCAACAGTTTTAATAACTAGAACTATATATATAATCATGCTTATTAGTTTGTTCAGTCCGATCAAGCTTCTTGTTTATTTTGCTTGTGGGTCTCTGTTTTGGCTCAGTGAAACCACTCATACATACGCAAACATAGTAGCAGAACTGCAGCAACTAGTGATGAGAATGTTGTTTGAGAGCTATGGTGTACTGAAACACTACGAGTCTCACAAGGAATCAACCACTTACCTTCTACGTTTCCTGAAATACCGAAAATGGCAGACAGACCAGACTAATCTTGCCTTCAAGGGTCACACAGACAAGAGCTTGGTGTCCATTCTTCACTCAAATCATGTGATGGGTTTGGAATTAAGAACAAAAGATGGAGACTGGATTCATTTTGAGCCCTCACCTAATTCTTTTGTGGTCATTGCAGGTGATGTATGCATGGTGAGTCAATTTCTTCTACCTAATGTATATTTGATACAAATGTAAACAAAACCTCTCGCATCGAGCTAGATTCAAATCTCTAATGGAGTGATATTTATGTATATCCGTTTTATAATCATGAGTCTAAGCTCCCTGGAATGGATGTTTTTGCTTGGTATAGGCATTGACCAATGACAGGATAAAATGTTGTTACCATCGAGTGATTGTGGATGGGCACGAAGTGAGATATGCACTTGGATTATTTTCATTTCTAACTGGGATAATACAGCCGCTGAAAGAGCTAGTCGATGACTAACATCCTTTACAATACAAGCCATTTGATCATCCCGGTCTTCTTCAATTCTATCTATCAAACAAAGGCGACCGCAACATGATGAAAGTCTTCTGCGGCGTTTGATGAACTTCTTCCATATCAAAAATAAATGTTGCAATTAAGCTATGTGATCACAAATTACTTGTTGGATAAGTGTATATAGGTTTCGAAAATTTGAAACGAACAGAAAAAAAAGAGGTTGACATTTTTCAATATGGATCGCCACTTGTGTTGGAAGCGGGGAAGAAGCCAAGAAAGTGTCTTTTGTCATTTGTAACCTCTATGATTATATTAATTATAATAGTTAGAAACAATGTTAAATTACGACAAATAGGTCACTAAATGGTTTTACAAGTTACAAAATTTTTCAAAATATTACAAACACCCGCTGGACAACTTCCTCCCAAAATCCAAATTTTCATCATTCTCTGAAAATCTTTTGAAAAAAAAATCTCAAACAAAAATTTCAACAAATCAAATCCAAATAAATAAAATATTCAAACAACAATAAATATCTGAAAATTTTGTAAAAAATAAAAAAAAGAGACAAAAAAAGAATGAATGAAAGAAAGAAAAGAATGACGTGTTAAATTTTTATATTTTTTTATTAAAAAATTACAGATGATATTAATTATATAAATAAAAAATAATTATTTAGAATAATTTCCCAACAATTTTTCAACAACAAGTTCTAATGTTTCACATCTTCCGAGTTTCCATGTCATGAATCAATGTCTATGCCAACCTTTTATTCTCCTCCTCAGTGTTTCCTAGAACACGATGTGACATTGTCATGCATATTGTCACATTTACCTACCTTTTATTAGTAGTTTAGTCTCTGGCTTGTTCATTCTCAATTTTATATGATTCATAATCGATTTAAAAATTAATTCAAATCATAATTTACTGCCTCAATGAAGATTGTTTCATCTCGAACCCTTTTAGGTAACTCAATTATTGCCAAAGATAGGACAGTCTATCATGGATGGATTAATATTGTTAATTATACTTAGAATCTCATGAACAACAAGAAAAACAATATAACTTTATATAAGTAATCAAGATGATTGAAACAATTAGGCAGCATGTCCCTATTAATAGGATTGGAGATCGAAGGAAAAATACTAATTAATCCTTTAGTTATTGATCCCACTATATTTTAATAATGAAACGGTTCCATAAAATTGACAATTACCTAATATATTTATTAATTTTTTCATTGAATTACGATAAATTTTGAATTAAAATTTTATTTCTCATTTTATATACGATAAATGACAATTTCAAATGATGCGCTAATAGTAATAGCAAAGAAATTCATGTATTAGTTTAATCATTTTCAGCTAATTAATGATGTGACCAAAACCGGTTTGGCAATTATTATAAAAGTACATAACAATAAGACAATAGATTAAAATTCAAATAAAAATGTTATGATTTTCGAAGTTTTCATAGCTTCGATGTAATGCATTAAAGCTTCTAAGCTAATTTTGGAAATAAAGGATTTATTGCAAGTTCTTTTGTAATAAATTAGATAGATTTTGGAAAATTTTAGTATTAAATTTTTGCATTTTTGGACTTTAAGCAAGCACATCAAGGTTAATTAGTATTGACAAGTCTAATTATGAAAGAATTTTTTAATTAGTAAGTTTATTCTTTTATAATTTTAGAAAATAAAAAATATTTTTTAAACAAATCTTATATTTTTACTATAATTGCGTATTTATTTTCGTAATGAAGTTGAGTCTTGGACACGAGTCTTGTATGTTTTCTTGTTATATGTAGTTTTCTTTAGTACGAGAACATTAATATTTGTATCGATTTAATTTTTTAATAAATTATTTAATTTAATCGAAATCTTTTAAATATAAGATTGAATAATTTAAAATAATTAAAAATTACTTATCTTCTTTACTTTTTCTTTGGCGTGTTATTTTAATTGATTGGCTAAATTAATAAAAATTAACAATTAGTTACTGAAAGAATCTAACAAAAAAAAATCACAAAAATTATATCTATATATTTGCGTTAGTGATGTTATATATATGTGAACATCACTAATGTATCCCATAGTTGTTCCTCTTTAAGACTTCAAACTAGGTAAGCTTAGTGAAAGAAGCTTATTAAAACCAACATGGGTTCGGGAACAACACCAGAACTTCCTGTTGTAGAGCTGATTACGGAAAACCTGAAGCCTGGTTCAAGTTCTTGGCAATCAGCATGCAATGAAATCAGGCTTGCACTTGAAGAATACGGCTGCTTTGTTGCCTTATACGACGAACTTTCTTCAGACTTTCGTAGGCAAGTCTTTGATGCCCTGGAAGAATTGTTTGATCTCCCAGAGGAAACCAAAATAAAAAATGTCAATCCCAAACCTGGTCATGGCTACGACGGCAAGCTTTCATGTTTTCCTCTCTACGAGGGAATGGGCATTGAGTATGCAACAAAAGTGGAAGAATGTGAGAAATTCACAAAGCTAATGTGGCCTGAAGGAAATGATCGGTTCCGGTAACAATTTTAATAACAAGAACTACATATGAAATCATGTTTATTAGTTTGTTCAGTTTGATTAAGCTTCTCATTTATTTTGATTGTGGGCCTCTGTTTTGGCTCAGTGAAATTGCTTACACATACGCAAACAAAGCAGCAGAATTGCAGCAATTGGTGATGAGAATGTTGTTTGAGAGCTATGGTATAGAGAAACACTACGAATCTTACAAGGAATCAACCACTTACCTCCTACGTCTCCTGAAATACCGAATATCGCAGACAGGCCGGACTAATGCCTTTAGGGGTCACACAGACAAGAGCTTGTTGACCGTTCTTCATTCAAATCATGTGAAGGGTTTGGAGTTTAGAACAAAAGATGGAGACTGGATTCATTTTGAGCCCTCACCTAATTCTTTTGTGATCATTGCAGGTGATGTCTGCATGGTGAGTCAATTTCTTCTATCTACTTTGTATTTTATATAAATGTAAACAAAATCTTTCCTATTGAGCTAGAAAAATTTTTGCCAATGGAACCAAGTAGTATTTACTTATTCTAGCTAAAATACTTTTAAATTTCTGATGGAGGAATATTTGTGAATATGCTTTTTAAAATCATGAGTCTACGCTTCCTGGAATGGATGTTTTTGCTTGGTATAGGCATTGACCAATGACAGGATAAAATCTTGTTTCCATCGAGTGATTATGGATGGGCACGAAGTGAGATACGCACTTGGATTATTTTCATTCCCAACTGGGGTGATAGAGCCGCCGGAAGAGCTAGTCGATGACGAACATCCTTTGCAATACAAGCCATTTGATAATGCTGAACTTTTCCAATTCTTTCAATCAAGTAATGACCCAAACAGAGGCGACCACAACACTATTAAACTCTTCCGCGGCGTTTGATGAACTTCTTCTACCAAAAATAAATGTTTTAAGCTGCGTGAGCTCCAACTACCTGTGTGATAAATCTAGCAGTTTTCTTATCAAGCTTCTGTAATACGTGTTTTTGGTCCGGATATTGACTGCGCGTTCTTTGTGTTGTCTTTGCGGAGATAATAAAGATGTTCTTATGCTTGTTTGATGTTTCACATCATCAAATTTATTCATTTCTTTTGCCTTCTATATGTTTATAATTAGACACCTTTTTAACGAGTCTGAACTACTTCTCCGATCCGTTCCGACTGACTTTTTTCACCTTCTAGGCATGATCCAGGCGTTCAAGCGAGCAGATCAAATCATGGGTTCACATTCCCAACGTTGCGAGAAACAAGTAGTATTATTGTAGCTTGCAATATTGTTCCGCCCTGACGGAGTGAGACAATGAGTTTATTAATAAATAAATTCGATAAGGAGTGTAACTTTGATATGACATAGACACACTTAGTGAAGTAATTGTTTAATTAATTACTTATTTTGATAAATAAAATTCCTTAATACAAACAAAAGAAATAAAATGGAAGCAGGATTATAATTAATCTCAAGTACTTATCACGAGAAAGTCAAGTGAAAACCAAGTCAATCATTTCACCTGGGTATGTTTACAGTAATCAATGTATGTGTACCTATTATTCTTTTCTGTCAAGTGTTTGTTAGGACACAAATTTAATTCGGGAAACATCTGCCGATGATGAACATCGGTAAAATTTAAGTCATTCGAACACTTTGGATTGCTTTGTTAGGATTTTACAGAAGAAAGTTCAAAGGCTGAGTGCACAGCCAAAGCCTACTGCGGTGTTTGAAAATCTCTGTTTCTATCAAGATACCATTTATATGCATTGTACTGAGCTTCTTATTTTCCTTGTATTTGAACTCTCTCACCCAAATACATTTAAATTCTTCTAGACCCTCGTAAAAGAGAGAATTTGAATCTTCAGTTAATCTTTAATAGAATTATTGCCATCAGACACAACGTTTCTTGACATCATTATGGTGTGTTCTTCACAAGTGTAACGGAGAACAAGCGCCCAGTGACAATAATTACTTAATCATAGCGGAAGATTTAAGCTTACTCGTGTTCACGGGCAAAGTTATAGATTAATTCACTAAAATTGATATAGAAAACCCACTACGTTTTAAGAAAAAGGGAATATTGAATTTGCCATCTGATCTCAAAGTTTAAAATTTACTGTCATGGTATGAGCCTAAAACCTATGAATAGATGAGAAAAATTTACAGTCATGGTATGAGCCTAAAACCTATGAATAGATGAGAAAAATTTACAGTCATGCTCCATTTTACACTTATTGACATCGGTATTGCTCACTGTAAGACGAAGAGAACAATGGTAGAGAAACCCAAGCCAATTTTTGCGTATAGTCATCTCTTTCCATTCTTGCCAGTCGGAAACTTGGTCAGCTCCATAATTACGAATGGTCTTCACTGTCGCATTATAAGCAAACAACAAAATAGTAAGTTTGAAGCCAATCAAGAATGAATATCATCAAAATTAATCATGTGTTCAAATTCACACGTCCTCTAATTCATCCTTTATCATTGGGCGACCAATTTGAGATCTCAAGGTTAAAGTAAGCTACCATCAATTTGTCACAAGTGTTGTCCCTCCAGGAAACTTTTTTCTCTGCTAAGATCAATTGAACTCAGTCGTCCAACATAATGTGTCATTATCTGTCATAATCAGACTCATCGTTATTAATTAAAGCCAGCCCAATGACATTATGATGTTTAAGATCAGGAACAAACATTCAGACTGAATATTGTATTCTGTCAACAAACACAATTATTTTTTGATTTCTACCACAAAGAATCTTTCTGTCTTGGAAATTCTTGTCATGTCTACAACAATACATTAAACAAGTTCTTAAAATTTCATTGTCACTGTGTAATGACCATTAAGCCACCATGATCATTCGTCCCATTAAACCTCAAAGTATCCAAAGTTGTATAAATGGCTGTACCGCTCGAATGATAAGCAATACAAAAGAAAACAATATGGACACAGATAGAAGAAAAATGGGTTCCGAAACCTCCGCTGAGATTCCAACCATGACTTCTCAAAGCCATACCTGAAACCAGGGACTCTTGAGTGCGATTCAATGAGGGCATGTTTGGTTCACTGTAATAAGAGACTCGACTGTATCAAAAAAAAATTATACAATGTTTGACAGTTGCACATAACTACACTGAACTACATAATTTGAGTGGTTTATTGCCGTTAAGGTGTCCAAGCTTGACCTGCACCCCTCGGAGTCAAGTCTGGAATGTATTGTTTTTTCATAATATAATATAATAATATATAATATTATGATGAAACATTATATGACTATAATTTCAAAAATATAAATATAATCTAATACATTATTGTACCTACTATATAATATAATACCTGCTGTATTAAATATAGTACATATTTTTGTTTAATCTATTATAATTTAATACAGTTCAATTCAATTCATTTAAAATAATATTGTCAAACAAGTTCTAAAATCCCAACTGGGCTAATCCAGAAAGAATGTGGATGTTCCAAGGCTTTGTTCAACCAAGTCCCAGTGGAACTTCGGAAGGCTATTTCTGTGCGTTGGGAGAGCTTTTCGACCTGCCTTTACAAACCAAAAATGCGCAATGTTTCTAATAAGCCATTTCATGGTTATGTAGGGCAATACCCTCAAGTGCCGTCTCTATGAAAGCATGGGCATTGATGGTGCAAATATCGTGCAAAAAGTTGAAAGCATGATTACCACTTTGTGGCCTGATCGAAACCAGAGTTTTAGGTACATAACTTCCTTCATTCATCTAGGACTAATGAATAGTTTTCCTAAAAGTACTTCAATCCAGTAATTTTTTTGCCAAAACAAATGGGTACCCAAAGATATTTACTCCTAAATGTTGTGCTCATATGTTGTAGCTGTTAGGAACTTTTGCTTACTTCCTTTGGCAGGCAGCTGCAAAACTGCCTATTAAAAACATCATTGATCTCTTAACTCATCCAATCTATTTTTTCTAGCAAAACTATACAATCCTTTTGAAAGCGAGTGTCAGAATTAGATCAAACAATCAGGAGAATGATTTTGGAGAGCTTGGGGCTTAAGTGCAATGATGAACACATAAATCAACAAATTATCTCCTCTGGGTCATAAAATATAAAGGACCTCAAACCACCGGAACGAAACTTGGCCCGAACGCTCACACAGATAAGAACATAGTAACCATATTATATGAAAATCAAGTTGAAGGACTAGAGGTGCAGACCAAAAATGGAGAATGGATCAACGTGAAACCCTCCTCACTCTTTCATTGCCATAATTGGAGATTCTCTCTTGCTAACTTTTGAAATCAATAAAACGTTTAATTTATCCAGTCTAATGTTGTATAGAAAATTGTATCTGGCATTTTAGAGGCACGGACAAATGGTAAATTGCACTATCCGAACCATCGTGTTATGTTGTCTGGAAAACGAAGCAAGGTGAATATTCTGCAGGATTGTTTTCGATCCCGAAAGGAGGCTACAGAATAAAAGCCCCAGAAGAGGTGGTAGACGAAGAACATTCCTTGCTCTTTAAGCGTTTTGATCATGTCAAATTCCTGTATTCTACTACACAGAAAAAGGCCAGAGAGTTCAGTCTACGCTAAAGGCCTCCTGTGGAGTCTCAAATTTGCAATGTTGGATGTTGTCCAAATCTTTTGCTTTTATGTAACGTATGAGTGGAATAATTGTATGCTTCTTTTAGTTCAATGAAGGATTACGAATTTGGGCTTGGTCCAATGTGGTTGATGGTCAATAAATGTTATTTAGATATAATTCTAACAAAATTTGTCTCTTAATAAATACACATTTACAGAAAAAAAAACTAAAATAAATTTAAATTAAATATACATTAATTCATAATTTTTTTATTATATAAATTTCATTTTTTTACAACTACGGTGTCCAAAGATGATATTGTTTGATTAGCACTCAAAACTGACATGAAAGTAGAGATACAACTGAAAGGAAAATCAAACCAATACCATCTCAATAAATGATACGGTATCGAAACCAGAAGTTGGTATATTTATTGTTGCTATTCATAGCATTCTGAAATATCTGTGCATGCAAGTACAAATTTGCAACAATTGTAGATGATTGAAGGCTTTGATATCAGCGTGTCAGCAAGAGATAACATTACAACAGCACAGCATGTTATAAAATAATCGCATGAGGCCCTGATATTTCTTCTCTTTCTCGGCAGAAATTGTAGTTGTGTAGCATGAAGCACCATGAAAATCTGAATATCATCAATTCTCTTTGCAGTTTCCCTATGTTTTGCTAGCGAAGAAGTTGGAATTAGTAATTATTTTTTAACCATTGGAAGCTGTTCCTTTCTTGTTTCTTCTACGCCTGCATTTCAAAAGAATACTTTATCTTCAGCTTAATCGATTTCGTATCGAGAAGTGTTCGTCCATTGGTATTCAAATAATAAGCCAGAATTTCTGTTTTCAACTTTGACAAAAGACAGTGGTTATGCATATTTGTGATTGAGCTGCTGAGGTCCCTACCCTATCTTCAATCTTCATATATGAATACTTTGTCATTCATAATCACATTAAAGTTATTTTCAGGGTTTAAAGAGATTGCAATTAAACATAATCAATTGAATTTCTTTATGAAAGGTACATCAATTAATCATGATATTCAGTTATTGAATTGCTCACACACACACATACATAACAAGAATTAAGAGTTTGATCAATTATAATATTTTCTTGCATTATTTCGTTTTTCATTTCACAGGTTTACTATTTTTTGGGGGAGGAGGGTTGTTATATTCCAATCATTCAGATAATACAAATTAAATAGTGCAGTGGGTCACATTCACAATAAAAATAATTTTAAAAAGATATAATATAATTTAAAATAGACCTGATATTTTTAAACTCAAGCATTTTATAAAATTTGAGTGATAAACTTTTATCTATTAATTTTACATAATATTTAATTTTTTTTAAAAAAATTTAATATTGTAAATTATCAAACCCTCATTATTATTATATTAAAAGTATCGGGATATAATTTATATAAAATTTAATAATTTTATTGACCATGTGAATGAAATAATTTTACGAACAAGAGGTTTATTCATGTTAAACTACCATTTAATTAAAAAACATAATTACTTTTAATTTTTGATGGACTTTGAACGGAGATATGATTTCAAATCTATTATAATACCATATTAAAATGTCACGTAATTTAAAAGTTCAAGGTTTTGAGGGTAAGTAACAATTTAACTGTCTTATTTTACCGAATACAAGTGTGATAAATAATTAACTGTACTAACTCTTAAGGCATTTCTTTACAAGTTGGAACGTACTCCTCTCTTCTTTATTTAGTCTATGCCCACATATCAAAATCACGAGCAATGAAAATGGGAAGTCACATGCCATAAGCTACCCATCAAAAATTCAAATAAAATGCCAAAATTATTGTTTTCAAGGTTGACACAAGACAGCATTGCTATACATGATATTGTAATGGAGGTCATTTTTTCAAGCTCTCGTTGATTAGAAAAACATATCTATACTTGTCATTTCTGGACTTCTACAGGTTCCCTTTATTGTTTATAACTGATGAATTAGGGTTATGTCCTGCTGTTGTTGTAATAATCATTTATAATTAGCTAGCTTATTAATTAAGATTAGTGCAAGTTGAGTGTATTTTCATTTGACCTCAGCCAATTTTGTTTTTGATGTAAGACAGCCTACATTGATGGGAGAAAGGCTGGCTAAGTACAAATCATATCTTCTCCAATAATCATGTAACTACCAAAATTTGGAGGATTTGAGCTAGACTGTCTAGATTACATGACTTTTCTTATTTATCATTATCAATGAGAGTGATTAGAGGGATCGTTTATGACTGATTTTCGGAGAATAATTGAAGGAGATTGGGACTGATGTCTATGTAGACTGAATGATTGAAGATTGAGAGGAATTCGAGTGATTGATTTCCTCATCTAATCGTGGGCTTAATTTGTAGTTATTGTACATAGAGTTGAAATTTGTTTTGGCAACTTGTCCTTTGATTATCAAAGAAATAGTATTCGAGAGTTTTTCCTCCCTATAAATCTTCGTGGATATTCAGCAAAATCTCTAATAGATTTAAGGGTCCCTTAGTAGATTCTTTAATTATTGATTACATTGTCACTAAGTATTAGTATCCTTCCTTTAAGTGCACATTGTAATCCGATAGTATCCACGTGTGATTGTCGTAATCTGAAGTTTTCATCACATAATTATTATGAATCATGCATTTTAAGAAGATAAATTCAATCTCATCAATTCCTTTTCACTAAAATGACATCTTCTTGTTGTTCTACTCTATCTAGGGCTTAAATTTTGTTGAAAAATTAAGCTAAGGCTATCAGCCTCCCCCTTTTTCACTTTGTCGCTGTCTTTGTAGCAACTTTATCCTGAAGTTTAATATATTATATTTAATTTATTGACGCAGCAATTAGTTGTGTTGCACATCCTACAACCAGCCAAGAATCCTTGTTGCCTTATCTTCAATAGTTGCCTTCCTTCTATTCTTTCATTTTCTTGCTGAAAATCTATTTCAACATCATTGTATGTATGACAGTTTAGCTAGCATCTTCTCGGACTGCAATGAATTTCTGGCCTTACGTAGTTATCTTCTGAAATTATTCATGACAATTGACAGAGATCACATTCTTGCTTGGAAATACCAAGGCCTCAGTGGACTTGATCATCATTTCAAAATTCAATCAAAACTTTCTTTTTCTCAATGCCATTCAGAAATTCGAATGTAGGTTTTGATTCCACTTTTAATCCCCAGAAGGTTAATTTAAATTTACATCTCGTCTCACATTCATTCTTCATTTTTAGATCACGAATAATTCGGATTTTATGTAATTTTTTAAAATAATGTAAAATTAATAATAATACAAGGAGCTTTTCTTATAATAATAAGAAGCAGGAGATTTAGGGTTGAATTATTGCCAATCTTTTTTGGACAAAAAGTAAGCCTAAATGGTCAATTAGCATAGGTGATTTTTTTTTCTTTCTTTTTAGGGCTTATATGTGTATATATGTACAAGTAATTAATCAATTAATCATTTGAAAAGACATTGACCTTACAAAAGAATCCAATATAACGAGGCCATTATAGACATTCAATAGTACTGTTTGGAGCATCCGATCCTTAGAAAATGAAAGGGCAACTGCACGAGGATGATTAGATTATCTTAATAGACTTGCTAAAAGGAGGATCAGACGCCAAATAAGATTCCCAATTCTAAAATTACTTTTGCTTTTCATTCAGTTGGGACTTGGTGTCAAAGTGATTGTGAAATGCAAAAAAGTTGTGGTTGAAATCGTCATGATATGTATTTCATTTAAATATATAGGACTGGTACTGAGATCGATATAATTAATAATATAAATTTATGTATTTTATATTTTTAATATAAAATTTAAAATATAAAATAAAAATTATAAATATAAAATATTAAAATAATTAATACAAAATTTTAAAATATAAACAAAAAATTTATAATAAACAATACAAAAATTTTAAATTTTAAATACATCTAAATATGTAGCAGACAATTGGTATTCATTTATGTAAAACATCTCATTCATGGAATCATGGAAAGTTAGTTCAGCTGTTAATTATGTAACTTGATTCAAATTGATTATGATATTTACCTGTCAATAAGCGAGCTTGATTTTGATTTATGACAAATACAATTTTAAAAACAAAAATATCAATTAAGCAAGCAAAAGGTCATACATACTAATCAAAATTGCACACTTGAAACCCCTTGGATTCTTGAAAAGGCATAACTATCTATGTTGAAGCGTATTTTTAAATATTCAAATAATATGCTTTATAAAATGAAAATATGAACATAATTGTTAAGATTTAGTGCTAAATTCTTATAAGTTAGTTGAATTACTTATAGTTATGTGTGAATCTATAATACCCGATTAAAATCAAAAGTTATTATAAAATATAAAGATAAATATTTAACAAAAATTCTTAAAATTTGACTCATTTTTTAGTTTAACATTAAATTTGATAAAAGTTATGCTTAAAAGAACTTACTTGTATTCCCAAAAATATACTTCAAAAATTTGTCTTGAGCTCTAGAAATTCAAGTTGCCGCTACTTGAAATATTTGTTTAAAATGTATATGATATAAACTAGAACTGTAGATACTTATGAGTTTTGAAGGAAGGACTTTGAACCAAGCACCTTATCCAACTGCACTTCCAAATTACAACATTGGTAAATCATTCACCTTTTCTGTTGGTAAGTTAATTGTTAAGCCATTGTAATGTATACCCACTACTACTACTACTACAGCTACTACGACAGAGAGCGAAATTGCAGAAACAAACAAAGTGAGAAACGGTAAAAACTGCCTTGTCCCAATGATAAAGTAGGGCTCTCGTTTCTCAGACTGGATGCTTATCCCACGTCAAGTTGCACGTGGTTGCAGAGCCACCACCATCTTCATCTTGCAGGACATTGTCTTTACAATAATACCAGATACATAACTCTTGAGTCATATCCATCTTCGGAGAGTGAAAGAGTGACTAATCATGTTGATTATTGCTTGCTTGTCTAATACAATTAATCGTGGCCTCACATTATTTGTCGAATTCGTTATCAATTTTCGAGATATCTATTACAAAGGAATTATTGGCTGTATTGTGTTAATGATTTAAACGAAGTATTTTCTTTTATCTCGATTTCATTTTCAGGGTCTTGTTTGAGATCTTCCTTCATATCCGGGGGAGAAAAAATATGTTGCCTGTTGTGTCTTCATTGTGATAATTCAAATGGGTATTTTTCTCTCCATCTCTTTCAAAGACAAAGACAAAACACGCAATAGAGGTTCATTTGTCTGCATTCAGTGCCTTCGCATGACTTAATGATGACTTATTATTATTATTATATGGGATCCTCTTGGCCCTTTCTTTTGGGAACTAAACAAAAATGTTCTTCCCATTATGCTTAGAATCCCCATAACATTGGCAAACCAATCAAAATTTAGAAAAAGGAAAACAATGAAAGAATTAATCATTTATTTGATTATTCTAGCCAACTTTCACACTACTATGATGATCATTTACATCAACCAAGCCATTTATTGGATTGCATACTCTAACCGATGAAAGTGCTTTGTTGAAATGTTTTGCCTTTTTGCCAAGATATTCACCCCAAGTAATTGGCTTGTAGAGTGGAGGATGACTTGGGCCTACTAGCTTTGCATGAGGTGAGATTTGGACACTGGATGGTGGCCCATAGAGATAAGCAATGGATAACCTATGCTTGGTTCGGTTCACCACAGCCCGGTGGAGCACACTCGGGTATGACCCGTTTGATAATATGTGAATCAAGTCTCCTACGTTGATAACAAGTGCATCTGGCACGGGTGGGACCATGACCCACCCGGTCCCCTCTTTTAGGACCTGCAACCCACTGGTGGTGTTTTGGTAAAGGACAGTGAGGAGGGTCGAGTCGGTATGCTCGGCGAGACCCATTGCTCGATCCGGATCCGGACAAGCCGGGTAGTAATTCAATTGTAATGCTGAGCAAGCATCTTTGAAATCACCTTTTGGGCCAGCCCATTGCATGTCTTCCCTAGTTATTCCTAGGGACCCCAGCACAAGCCACATCAACCTTGCCGCTAGCTTCTTCATTTGCTTCTCATACTCTTCAATTACATCACTGAAAATACATAGAAACATATGCTTACAAATATCAAAACACTGTGTAATATAAATAGTGAAGATGCTATTATTATGGATATAAAACAAAAGTAAACAGCAACAACTGGATTTTTATTCTTGGTCTTGATACTATCACTCCAAATCTTGTTAGTGGGTCCATTGCTTTCATTATAATCTTTGCTAATTGCATAAAGAAAGCAAATGGGTTTTTGCGTTTTGAGTGTACTTACACAGTTATACTACCATTATCATCAGAAAATTTTTTTAAAAAAATTAAAATTAAAAAAAATTGAATAAAGAACTCCCTGTTGAGCATGAATTGCCAAAAAACAAAAGAAAAAAATGAACAACTTTACACGTGCATGAGCAGCTGTGATTAATTACCAGTGTGTGTTGTAATCTTGGGGCCAAAGTTGGCGGAAATGATCAAGTGGTGATCCGACGACAGTGAAACCTTCAGACCACATAAGCTTAGAGAAAAATGAGGAAATTCTAGCCAAGCCATAGCCAGCAACACCATCTGGTGATCGAGCAGCTTTGAGCTTTTGTTGGGGAGGTAAAGAGAAAAGGCTTTTACTAGTACACTCGGTATTATCAAGCAGACTAGTGGGGATTCCATGATTTATGACTTGAAAAGCCCCCCAAGTTTTGCATGCATGGCCGATGAGTTTGACAGCATTAGGGTCATTGAGATCGATAACCGGCACCGATTCGGAGACGAAGGAGTCGCCGGCAGCTGGGTACTCATCGCGTTGAGCCCATGCGTACGAGTCGGGCAATTCTTGGAGTGAGGTAAAGTCTAGGTATTTGTGATGGAGGTGGACAGGGTGGGCTCGAAAAGCATCTGAGATTCTTGAAGGCATGATGAAAGTTGAAGAGACAACTTGGAGAGAGAGAGAGAGAGAGAGAGAGAGAGATTTTATTTGGAGAGAAGAAAAGTGGGAGAGCAAATTGGTGTTGAAGATCAAAGAGTGAGCGTTGGATTTCAGATGTTAAGAGGAAGAGCTAGCAAAAGCGTACTTGGGGGGTGGCGCGGTGGTGGAGTGAGTAACTAAGAGCAAACGCAGGATGATGAGTAGAAAGGGAAAACATAAGATGAGAAAACATGATGCCTAGTAGACTAGTATTTATAGAGATGACAACAGAGAGAGAGAGGGGGAGAGAAGTCTAAAAAGAGAGCAATTAAAGATTAAAAAAATGGGTATTGAACTTAGTGAATGAGAGGGTTGGAAGCATTTGTACTTGCTATGAGGAAACATAGGATAATGTGAAGATGAGATGAGAGATAGACATACATATATGACTTGCAATAAATACATCACAGACCAACATGTACATAACATGTGAGATGGGTTGTATCACATCAATTCAATCTCAAAAACTTATATGATAATGAGTTATTTTTAACAAGATACAAAATAAGAAAGAAAAAAAAAGAAAAGAAAACAAAAGAACTAATCAAAGACATAAGAATACAAGAGAAGGGGGGGTGGGGGGGCTAAAGAGGAGAGGATGATGGAGAAGATGGTGACAATGTAGGTGAGACTAAGAAGAGAGTGGTGGGTTTCTTTTAAGTGTTGAGTGGTGTTGGAAGAAGTGTGGATGGAAGGAGACAAGAAATGAAAGGAGAGTGAGTGTTTGTATTGGACAAGAGAAAGAACAAAAAATGAAAGGACCATCTTGTCCTCTACAAAATGAAGAAAAGAAAAGCATCCAAAAAAAAAGGAAGAAAAAGAAAGAAAGAAAGAAAGAAATTAAAACTCACTCTAAAGCCGAAGAGGGTTCCATGAGAGAGTATGGTCCTACACTAACCATGTGCTTTTGTCTTCTCCTCAAGCAGAAAAACATCCATATCAACAACCCCCAATCTTGAGCCTAATCTTTCACTATGAGACAATATAATCCTTCACTAGGTTATATATATATATATATATATATATATATATATAACCAAACTTGACCTTCTACTTGCCCTTTCGATATTGGTGAAATTAATTAACTTCTATTGTATGTATCACAGCTAGCTAGATGAGGACCGGATTCATTCCTTGTTCCCATCTTATAGATTTCGTTTCACTTGTACATGATTATAACAATCTAGAAATTGACTACAATTTGATTAATTTAATTGGCCAAATTTTTAAAATTAATTAAAATTCTAATACAATCATCTTCTTACATGGTCATTTTTTCATTAAAATTATGGTACACTCTTGTAACCATACACAAACACAAATTAAATAAATGTTCAAGTAGCATACATATAAAGTGATATATAATTTTTTTTTCATTTGACCATATGACCTTAATGATCTCATATACTCATCCAACTCCAATCACATATATGTTTATATGGAAGGGCATTGCTGTCCGTAGAGAAAAAAAATTAAAGCTAGGACGAGTTCCCCTATGCTTTTTACTTGTATATATATATTTGGTCATTTCCATGAAAAGTAGTAAAGTTTCTTTTGGTATTTTGTGGTTAGATTTGTGTTTTTTTTATAAAGGTCCCACATGAACCCCAAGGGGACCTCCCAATACATCACTCTTTAACATTACAACATAACATGTATGCATATGGGTGTCCTCCAAAGCATTATATGATTTAAAATTCTCCCACTAGTCCCTTATATTGGAATGCCTTATAATTTTCCTTTTTTTAGAATTAATTTAGTTCTCTTTATTTTTGTGGTTGCAATAAAATTAACACGATAAACAAATTAATTAAATTATGATGTCATAATGGTCATGATCATATCTATGTACTTTGCCATGACATGATCATCATACATGGAACATACTCTCTAGAGAATGCACTCACTCACACATGCATATGCAATTCACGTGGCCTTAACGTGGTGAGGTCGGCTCATTGCATAACGGTTCAAAAAGGAATAATGATTGTTAGGATAAAAATTGATTGAAAATCATCCATAGTTTACCATAGGTTTTCTATTTTTATTCTATAACTAATTGATGGGACACAATCTTTCAATAGTTTTTGGGTACATATGACCTAATTGACGGAGAATTATCTTAATTAGTCGTAAAATACTTCAAACATCAAAATATGATAGAGTTTTATATCAGATAGGTAAATTAAATGATCAATTTTCATATTTTAAAAATTTAAAATTCTAAATAAATTTACAATTCTTTAAAAGAAAATTTGAGTATGGGACAAAAACAAAGAGTGATCTGATTCAACGAGTTATGTTATATTTGTTGCATCTCAGAGAATGCTTTCTTAAGTATCATTAAAAGGCGCAAAGAGATGAGCGAGCTCGTTCAATATTGTACAGGAATTCATGGATGTTTTAATGTCATGTGTGATGGGAACTGCTTATGGACATACCCTGACTGGAAACTTCTGCATTTTGTAGACTTAACTTCATTTTGTTTGGAAGACTAAGCATTTCTAGTAAACAGTGTGAAATGACTTCAAGCATAAGGAAATACTAATATGGACGTGACTTTAATTTACGCTGCCTTTATTTTATTTTATTTTATTTGTGTTTCGGTATTGGACCTCACTGTTTCAGTATTGTTCTACCAGCAACCAGCAGACCGGTTTGTTTTGTTCCTCATTGGAGAAAACGACTGTTTTTACTCTTGGTAAATGTTTGAATCTTCAATCATTGAAAATTATTGCATCTTGAGATAGAAAAACCTGAATGATCATCAGGGATTTCGAAAACAAGATAACCATGTCGTAGACTGCTTGCCACTCACTCAAAAGGGTCATACCCAGTAGGAATTGACATTAGTCTTTTAAAATTTTAACTTATTATTCGGTTGGTAAATATTGCATATTACTTGTGGCCAGCGTTTTATGATCACACTACACTTACGCATACATCACATAAACATATATGAGAGAGTGGAAGACAAATGTCCTTGACACAATCCCATCAAAGATCTTGACTCCATTGTTGATGGTATGTGGAAGCAACCTTGTCTGAGAATAATTGCAATGCTGAAGAAATACAGATATAAAGGTGAAATCAAGTTCTCTTAGACGTCTAATATTTGTATGATTGATTGGCTTTGATATATATATATATTAGCTAAGTGCAACCAATTAATATTGTCCAAATTAGGAATTATTCTACTTTGTTAAGCCTTCTGCTTAGGGCTGATGATTCTAATGCAAGAAGTCTTTTGTTAAAGGAAGATGCTTTCGGTTTAGACTTCCTTGGATGGTATCGTTTTCGTTCACGACCACGCATGTTAGCCTTGCCTTATTGATGGATGTTGACATGCATTCTTTCTTAACTTTCTGTGAAGTTTAACTTTACAGATTAAGCTAAGATTCAAAGTAAAAATATAACAAAATAACAATGACAGGAGTAAGGGTAGGAATCTTTGTGATGATTGATTAAAAAGTGAAGTCAATCGTGTTAGTTGACAAATAAATAATTACAACCAAAATGTATGTAAGATAAGAAGAGCTTTTAATGAATCGTATTCCCCCTTGAAAAGATTATCAAGTTAAAAGAAGTTCAATGTGTTTTTGAAAATACAATCAAAGGATCACAAGAGGCCAGAAACCATATGCTTGGTTAGTTTCTCTGTCAGAAAACGACTTGACAGAAATGGAGCCAAGTTGGGGAGTGGTGGTAAACTTTACGCTAAATTTGTCATCTCTTTAAAAAGTTTCCAGATACCGTAAAAGTCAATGTATTTGCTTCCCCACCATGAAATCGAATTCAAAAACTGCATCAGTTTAAAAGAAGAAACAATTGTTAAAAGTGGAGGAACATGATAGTGTTTTCGAACACATAAAATAAGATATAAGTCAATACTGAGGTACCAGTGAAGAGGGCATTCTTAGCCACAGGCTAAAATAATTAGAAACACCATTAAATCCGCTTTTGTTTTCAACAAAAAAAAACCATGGAATTGTTTTTGTTTTTCATGCTTTTTCAAATGATATATAAACCACAACACTAGAGCATGACTTCTTGTTGGCCACTTCGCCTTACAAGCATTGTGAAAAGCTTTGATTATGTTTCGTGATCGGAATAATCAGAGATAATATGCAATCAGTATCACAGAAGAATTTAAGATTATAAGATCATGGAGGAATAGGACGTGTCGCAATCCTGTTGGACCGTCCCAATCAATATCAAGTTAAATCAATCAAATGTAACCCAGAGATTAAGATTTTTGGAACTATGTAGTCCAAGTTTGTAGGCTATGTAATTTGAGTGGTCAACTTGTGCCTATAAATCTAGGATTAGATTAAATGATTGGTCATTAGATCAATCTGTACAAGTTTTAGTTGTGCTTGAAATGCATGATACACATCATATCGTGGATAATCTGAAACTGTATCCTATGCTCAAAAGCTTTTGATAAAAATGACTGAGACATGCACATTTTTCTGATGGGTTCTTGGGATAGAGTACACACGTTAATTTGATATATCATTTCTGTGGCAAATTTAGAAATGAGGGAAAGAGTTTCTGAGCCTTTAAACCAACTGATTTAACGCTTGCTCAATTGTAAATCAAGCTGAATGATTTAAAGAGTCAAGTATTGCCACCAATATGCAAGAACAGCTTTTGTAATTAAGCTACCCAGGTTCTCATGTCATTTCATGTTCCTTCATCGATACAAATATTCTAAATTCTAATGATTAGAAAGCACCAATTTTCCATTCTTCTTTTATTAAGTTTACAAAGACAAACCCAAAGAGTGAGAAAATCGTAGAAAGACATGGACATGTTTTGGACCCATATGCAATAATATTTAAATAGCTCACTCTCAAATTATTAACCAATCAGTCAATCACATGATGTAGCAAAGCAAAGCAGTGGAAACCCCTAGAGTGAAGGCAAGACATTAAATTTGAAGATTAAGACAAAGTTGCTCGGTTGGGCGGTCGATTTTCTTATCCTTAGAAATTTTTTAATCATAAAGTTACAGTGGTTTAACACATCAGAGATCTTCTTCTTCAGTTTTCACCACTACCAAGATTTTGTTTATGATAGATTATAGAATATTATATCTTTAGCAGCAAATGTACTGATCTTTTTATCACTTTCAGCTCATTGGTGCTGTATATTTTGTCTTCTCTACTCCTCTGCGAGTAGAATAAGATGATAATGAAGGGGCAACACCTTGCTTTTGCAGTAGAATACCTGAATACTTTAATGTTATATATGAATCTAGAGAATTATATATATGTAACTTGGGATTCTGGAAGGACAACTTTTCTTTTGACACATCAATTATCCTGTTCTTCAGTTTCACCACTTACGAATTTGGAATGTATTGTCCAAAATGCAATTTGAAACACCAATATTTAGGAGCGATTTCTTTCAGGGTTTTGAGCCAGATCAAAGTATTGAATACACTAACTAATCATGCATCGAGCTGCCGATTGTTGGAATGTGGAAAGTTGGAGTTTCTTCACGTAACGGTGCTTCTTGTTAGTATTATAAGCTAGGGTAGGCTTGATACTATTTTTAGACTACGTGCTTTCGAGTAAAATCATTCTTTATATATATATATATATAAATATTTAAATCTAAATTCTTTCTTTTTTTGGTTAGTTATTTTGAGAGTGACATTCAAGCAGTTGGTTTGAGAGCTACTGTTCATATACAGATATTCAATTCAAGCAGCGGGTTTGAGGGTTCAGTCGTTCATAGATTTTCAAGTGGTTGGTTTGAATTGTTCATAGATATCCGGACAAGTTATGCCGCCGGTTCATATAGGTAAATATGTTTACTCTTGAGACTATGGGTTCATAGACATGGTTATGTTACCTTTCAGCAGTAGAGATCACTGACTTCCAAGTTCTAGTAGAAGGCTAAGAAGAATTCTCCCCATGAAAACCTCACATGACTGAGCTACCATAGAGCTCAAGTTCTAGTAGAAGTCGAAGAAAAATTCGCTAAGAAACGGAGGGAAAATCTCACGTGTTGAGTTACATAGAGTTCTTAGTCTTACTAAAATTTTAAAAGAAATTTTCTCTAATAAATGAGGATTAGATGATAATTTTGTACAATTTTATTCATTTTAAATATCCATACAATGAGTTATTTGTGATGTAATTTTGAAACACAACACAGAGAGAGAGAGAGAGAGGAGGAAAATTATGTTACTTTGGTGTATGACGTCCTGGGCTTTGACCATTCACTGTTAGTTTTAATAATATAAATTTTTCTATTATGAAACAACGAAGAAGTTGAAAGAGAATCACTTGATCAAATGGTCAAGTGGGAATATTGCCAAGGACGTCCTGGCATTTCACTCATCGAAAGATAGATCGATCGATAATATACTAATTTGGATGCAATGTCTGCCTGCCTGCCTGCGTTGTTGTATTCATCATCGAATTTCCAGTTGAGAGTAAGAAAGTGATTTGAACAAGCGGCGACAACCAAAAGCAAGAACTAGAAAACAACAAAAGGATAACAAGCAAAATCAAATATAGCTTTCATAGGAAGTGCTTCCATGTATATGCAACAACATTGAAATCTTCCCTTGGCCACATTTCTTGGCCTTATAAGCTTGCACTGTACATCTCTACTCTCTGTCTCTCTAGATTTGTCATTATTAAATGCCTAATAACAGCTGGTTAATTAATTAATCTGCATGGATGTGTATATAAGCTTGTGAGTGAACACCATGTTAGCCTGTCATTTAACCATCAAATAATGGCAAAACATGTGCAGTATCCCGGATTTCTATAGCATTTTGACAGGTAGAAAAAGAGACAATAGAAACAACCAAAAAAAAATTGCAGAAATTAAAGCAGTGCATGATGCATTCATTGAGAATACCCATCTAGGGTTCTTCATCAAGCACATGTGTGTGCCATGAATGCATCACCACTTCCATTTTCAGAATTAACTCAAGTGCTAAACAAAGACAATAGAAACAACAAAGAGAGAAAGTTGAATATGCTTTCAGCAGAAGAGAGAAATCTTCCTTGGGCACATGCCTTGTCCAATAGTGGGTAATGCAACAACATTTCATCATCACTTTGTTGGCTTCTGTATTTTTTGTACTTCCTCTTCCAGGTTTTGGATCCTTCCGACTTATTTTATGCAGTCAGGTTTCTAGTTCAAAATTTTATTGAAAATTTTCCCTTTCTATCGTGCAAGCTGTATGCAATAACATATATATTCATCGAGATTTTGGTTGTATGATCCAAAAAACAAAAAAAATTACACTGTATTTTATGTCTGTCTCCCTTAATATTTTTCTTTATTTAAATAAATATTAATTTTATAAACGAGATTTTAGACTTCCAGAGTTACGAACAACATGTGTGCAATAGTCAGGGAATTCAAGTAGATAATTGACCTTACATGAAGGTAGAATAATTTCGTAAAGGATAAATGGCGAGCACATATATGTGAAACATGTCATAAGAGTTAGGCCTATGTCCTTCTCCACTCTTAACAAGCTTGTAATATCACCTTGTCACACTGAATCGCCATTGTTGTTCTTCTTCTTCTAAAACCATGTGTGGATGGTTGCTGTTAGCTCAAATAAATTTGGGAAAATTAAAAATTTTAAAACCAGTGACAAATTCTCATAGACTAGATCTTGCTCTGCAGACCCATTATAGGCCCAAACCAGTTTGTTTGCCAGAAATTACTGCTTTGTTATGCAATTTTTCATTCAATCAATCCTGATACATGTACACAATCCAATTCATACATACATAACACTGTTATATTATTCTCGTATATTCTATATTTTTGAAAGAGTAAATGGAAAGTTAATTTTATCTTGTTAATTTACACGAAAATATTTTTGAAAGAGTAAATTTTCTCGTATATTTATACACGAGCTTGCATAAAAAAAAATATTACTTTTTAAATTTAATTTAAAAAGAAATGAACAATTTTTTACTAATACTCTACCAGTAAGAGTTTTACTTGTGTTGCAAACAGAGCCTATATGCTGATTTATTTAATAAATAAACAAAGAGAATATTATACCATTTTCAGGGAAGCCTGGTTTAGTGGGTAGTGGTGGTGATGGAGGAGGAGGAGGAGGAGGTGAAAATGCCAGGGGCAGCCCAAGTCTGGCAATCTGCACCCAAGAAGCCTGCAACAAAAAATTATTTATCTTGAGGATTTATTACTAGAAAATTTAATTTTGTATTATTATTTTTGAGATGATACAATAAATCAATTGTTATTAAGATTTTAAATATAAAAAAAATTAAATTAAATGGCTTTACATTCTTTTAACACAGGCAAAGGCAGAATTATTGAAAAAATTAGCAGCTTCGATCTCCACACCATGTTAGAGCAAGAGCAAAAGCTGCATGTTGAACCCAACAAAAATAATAATTTACTGCTTTGCAGGTAGATTTAAATCTCATAACAAGTATGGAAAATGATGTTTACGGTCAGAAATATTTATCGGTGGTGGTAGAAAAGTAGCAGGCGGAGGAGGTGGTGGTGAAGAACCATTCTCACATTGGAAATTAATGGTGCCTGCAATGCAGATTCATCAGTTTCTGGTACATTACCGTATTTTCTACCTTTGAAAAATCTAAAAACATAATCAAAGATGCATGCAATATTTTGCAATCACGTAATTGATGAACATGAAGATGAAGATGGAACATGAGAGAAAGGAAAAAGGATGCAATAATATACAGTTTCCAAAGAAGTAAATAAGTAAATATGCAGGAGAAGAGAAGGGAAGCGCGAAAGGTAGGCAACAATTAGGAATAATATGAGGGAAAGGTCAGAGGACCGAACTGAATCTTCTTCCAACCAGGATTACATTCACAGTTAAAACCAACCATAGAATCATTCGAATCCTTGCATTTTCCTTGCCCACAATTTATCAGTGCGCATGCAGTATCTGCAACACAAATCTATCTTCATCATCAATGTATTCAACAATTATTGATCTATAAAACACACACACTCACACCTTTAGCACCTGCAGCTCAGAACAGTTGACGTCAGATAACCCATTTCAAGGTGTGACGTCAACTGTTCTGAGCTGCAGGTGCTAAGATTGCAAGCGAAGATAGAGAAGTGGAGAAGAAGAAGAAGAAGATGGAAAGAAATAATGAAAGTGGAATTCAAGTTGCATCTTCCCATAGCTGTGGGGTGCAATTAAGAGGCAGCAAGTATGGTGAAAGACGACCGTTTTGAAAGATTACTGTTTTAATGAAATAATAATGAAGTAACCCACCTGCAACAATGCCCACTTTATTCATTCATCCAGAAACTTAAAGTCTTATTTAAGAGAGAACTTGCAGAAGATCTCCATGAAATATGTTGGACGTATACACAAATCATATAATATTATACTGTCTCCCCCTTTTTTTTTATCTTGCACGTGGAAGTACCAATATGAATAGTTTATCAATAGTATTTATGTTGTTACTGATAAAGAAAGTTAGATGGAAAGCAGGAAGATAGAGACAGGTGAGATTAATTGGCCTTTGCAATTAATACAAGCCACGATATTGACTATTAATGACAAATTTTGTTGTGGAATTTCGAGATTCATTCACTAGTAGCGGTCTTAAAGTAGATGTAAAGGCATCGTGGCAAGTTCACGTTTGAAATTCTAAGTTCAGTAGTCTCCTACCGCAAGCGTCAATAAGCAGAATTGTTTAGCCTTTTAGGACACTAATTGTTATGCTAGTGCCTGCTTTTTCACTGTACAAGTTGTCTACACGCATTAGTTTCTCAGACATGCAACTTTTTTGCAGTACAAATTCAGAGTCTGCATTCTGAATAACATTCATTTGCATGGCTGATCCACGACGAAGATTCACTGCCAAGGAAAACCGACTTAACTGAGCCTAATACAAGAGAAACCAAATAGAACGAGTTTAACATTGATCATTTCAAACTTTTCCATTATAATCAATAAATCAATCACACAAGTGAGAAAATGAGGAAACCTTACAAGGAACGGACAATCACGCAGCAGACACAGATACCAGGACAACAAACAATGAATAGTTTCAGAGGTTACTTGGTATCTTCTTATGCGGATCCAAATTCTTGGAACCACTTCTCGTGCTTTTCAATATCAGCTTGAGAGACACTGCGTTGTACCTTTGTCAAAGCTTCGTCAAAGTCACACATTGCAACGGGATCTTTTGATATCTCATCCTTTGACATGTTTTTGATCTCATCACGTGTCTTTCCAGCAATTTTTCGTCTCATGCCATTCAAAGAAGCATCTCGACAAACATTTGTAAGATCGTCTCCACTGTATCCCTCTGTTCGCCGAGCCACTTCATCAATATTTACATCCGGAGCTACCTGACATGATACAGATGTTCAATTAACTAGAGTAATTTAAGAATGCGTATAACATCTTAATAGAACTTTTGCAAACTTTCAAATAACCAGACAATTATCACAATCCTAAACTCTTACTATTATGAGTATTTAAAAATTGGTTAAATTTATTTACCTCAACTGTTTTCAAATTGATCCGAATAAGCTCCTTGCGACTCTCAAAATTGGGAAGAGGAATATATATACGCTTTTCCAGCCTCCTCCTGCATTGAGACAGAACAAAGAGCAACCCAGCACAGGAAAATACTCAGATCTACCCTAGAGCTCCGTAAACAAGGACCAGGTCGATTCATTAGGTGAAGCGTAAACCAAATTTGATAAAATATACAGTGGACTAACCTGAGAGCCTCATCTATGTCCCATGGAAAGTTAGTAGCTGCCAAAACCATAACTATTTTACGGCTACCATCTTCATTGGTTCCAGTATTATTTACACCATCTACCTGAACTAGAAGTTCAGACTTCACCCTTCTAGATGATTCATGCTCCCCTGAAGCCCTGAACAAAATCATCCATATTAATGGTCAACATTTACATCAACAAATCTAGCAACACTGAGGGCTAACTTCTTGACATGATTCCAAAAGTTGGAAAAGAGCAAATAGAAAAGAGAAATTTGTGCCATTTACAGCATTGATACACAAAAACCCAACTTAACTCATGATGCTAGGATAGAAGATATATGACAATTTTACAAAATGGCTACAAAAGAGCAAAGCTTACCCTCTAGCATTGCAAAGTGAATCAATCTCATCAATAAAAATTGTGCTTGGTGCATAAGCCCTTGCTAGATCAAACAAGCACCGCACCATGCGTTCACTCTCTCCACGCCATTTTGATGCTAGAGTAGCAGAAGATACATTAAAAAAAGTGGTGCCACACTCTGTAGCAACTGCTTTAGCCAGAAGTGTCTTTCCAGTTCCAGGAGGACCAAACATAAGAACACCTTTCCATGGTCTCCTAATTCCCTACAATCAAAGGAAAAAATCAACCTTTTTTTGTAAATGCAATCCAGTATGCTAATAGCTATATCATTAATCACAAGGAATGCAGGAAAGGAGAAACGTCAACCCAGAGAAGACCTTAAAGCAGGTATCCGTATCCTGACTTTCGTGGTTTCATTTCCATTTCTGATTTCTCAAATGAATAGCAAGAGTGTTGTATTCTTTTCAGTTGTCAGACATTTCTCCATTTCATGTTACAAAACCTTTTGCATATTTTTCCAAAAAACACTCATTCTTACTGGCTTCATATTACTGATAATAGGGTTAGACTCACATTTCAAACAATGTTTACATCTGTCACTCTTCTTTGACAAATGCAAAATCATGTCCATAAAGTAAGTTTGTCATTCATGAACCAGCGCATAAGCATTTCAACACAAAGAACTAGGACAAGGGAAATTGCTTCACAAGACACACTAAAGGCTGATATATGGATAAATATAAGTACTACAACAACAATAGACTTCCTGTCAATATCCTCGTCACCATTTCCAAATGCCATTTTAATTTTAAATTAGTTCACGTGAAGGTTGAGCAAACTTAACCTCAATGCAACATAGCAACAAAATAGTAAAGCTTCAGTGATCAAGAATACCTGAAAATATTCGGGCATCCACAAAGGAAGGACAACAGCTTCCTCTAAAAGTCTCTTTGCTTCAGTCAGACCAGCAACATCATCCCACCGGACTCCAGGACTGGTTTCCAAGACATCCCTTTCAAGCATCGCAGCCAGGTCTGGATCAGGTCCCTCATACTGTGGCTTCTTTGACTTTCCATCCTCACAGTCACCATTCTGACAATAGCACAAGCAAAATAGTAAGCTAAGCATGGATAGTATAAATAGAAAAAAAAATCAACTCTATTTATCATTGAAATTGAAAATAAAAAATCATAGTTCAACTCAAAAAATTGTCATAACTTGGGAAATATGATTATGGTGTTTCACATGCCAAATCTGTCCAAAAAATATACCAGATCAAAATTAGCTTACAATGCAAATTATTACAAAAAAAAAGATTGCCAGAGAAGAGAAATCTCTGATATCACTGATGTCAAGTCAATTATTTGAAATACCTTTGGTACCATAAGAACAAACTATCAATAATGCCAATCAGTTGCCAACATCACAAACTAAAAGAGCAAAATGAGAGAAGAAATTCAAAGTTCAACAAACTTGTTTGTTAACTTTTCAATTTCCTCAAATCCATACGCAACTTGCAATAAATTCCCCACACAAGCCTTGTATCAAATATCCTACAACTCCAAATACATTAACAACTCAAAAGCGTTGGACAAACTCAGACTATAGTAATTATATTGAAACTTACTGCTGAATCTGTCTTGCTAGTCTTTCCAGAACCAGTGCCCTTTTTTGCAGTACCTGCTGCTCGAACCCCTGTGTTACCTCTGCTAGGACCAGCAACCTTACCACCACGACCAGTTGTACCTGTTCTATTAGTAGCACCGCGAGCCCAAGTCCCGTCTTGTGGGGATTTCCTCACACCAACTTGACCAGCCCTTGCAGGTCTCCTACTCGCAGTGTCCCTACTTGGTGGCCTCCACACATCGGGATCATCAATTGGAGCACCTGAGGAGGTTGGGTACTCATCTAATGACTGGAAAACAAATGAAGACTTAGCATTAACTGGAGGCGAAGAAGGGTGCCTGCCCCAAGAAGCTTCCTTAAACGCCCTTCTCTCAGCATCCAATTGCTTCACAACATCTGTTTCCTCTGAAAGGGCTTTCTTGACATTCATCCATTTTGCACGAATTAATGGGTCATCAAGTGTATTTAGATGCCTAAAATTAAAACAATGGTGGAAAAATATATTAAACAACTCAAACACTAGCCCACTACATACACTAAACCACAGAAAATACAAAGCTCAAGGCACCCTTTATTATATAAAAACCATTTCCAAAGTATAAGTTCATTTTGAAGAAAAATACCCAATTCCCCAATTTGAAAAGATATCTTATTAGCAACAATTAGTATTTCTGAAATGAAATATCATTCTTTTTCCAACTTATTAAATCATTGTTGCTCCATGGTAATGTAAACGATTTAACTAAGACGACATTATCACCAAATTTAAGCAAATGCAGTAGCTTACTCCAAAACTTCAAATTTTTTCATTAACCTGATTTACCAAATTTAGAAAAGCTAACCTATTTACTTCTTTAAGAAAGAGAAAACCCTCAAAAATAAAATGAAATGGAAACACGAGCTATAAGTGATAAACTAGCTAACACGGCCTAAATAAAGAGACCATCAAATTAAAGAAGGGATACTCACAGATTTTAGAACATAACTCGTAAGTCGCATTAAAATTAACAAATTAGGTAACAGAGAGTGCCCGCGTGTGAGTTTGCGAAAAGGGAAGGAAAAAACAGCGAAATTACTTGTTGATCTGAGCAATGGCACCGTCGAAGAAGATGATCGAGGTGTCGTACAGTCCTTCGAGCGCATACTCTCTAGCAAGCTTCAAGTGATCTTGCAATCCCACAAGCGAATTTGCCCCTACCATCTTCACTAAAAATACGCCCAAATTCTAGGGATTCATTCCAGGGAAAATTATCCGATTCGATGAAGCAGTGCCTAGGAAGAATTGTGACGGCGACGTTTAAGTGGTTGAGAGAGGGAAGAACGAGTGGTGTGTAATTACCGTTGTGGACTTGGGAGAGCGCTTATGATTTTAAACGGGCGGGCGCAGATGGGGCGGTGTGTTATTATCCGATTCGAACGAATGCATGATATAATTACAGTTTCCCTGTTTATTACAAGAAAATAAAATATATATATATATATATATATGATTTCAAATTTCATTGTTAATAATTTTAATAAAAAGAAAATTAATCTTTAATTTCACGCTTTTCCAGTTGCAGTTTTCCGGGAAATCAATGCATTCTTCACATGATCCAGTAACACAGAATTCTGTACGCATTTTCATAATACAATCTCATTTGCAACATCACCACTACCAATAATGCAATGGGAGGATTATAGTAGATCATGAAACCAGTTTCATGTACCAGACATCAATGAGTGGAAGTTATGCATCAATCTCCAGAGAGTGTGTTTTTCGATTTACATAACATCACCAAATTTATTCTGCTATATTGGATCAATTAGAAGTTCTTCAATTACAGCGGCGACATACCATCTTTTACAAGTTCTTCTAACCCTTTCCTCAGCCTATCTGCCGCTGCTTTACAGTCATCTTCTAGTAAGCCACCGAAGGAGATCCTCACATGTCCTTGACAACCGCATGCAACTCCTGGGATCACAACAACCCCGTGCTTGTGAGCCAGCCAGCGAACAACAGCGCAGTCGTCATTATGTTTTTCTGGAAGCCTTGCCCACAAGTAAATTGCACCTTCTCCACCTCTTACATTATCTTTTCCCAATGGAGAGAGGGCTTCTAAAATGATTTCTCGGTTCTTCGTAAGATCTTTCACACGCTCAGCAACCCACTCCGGGCCTGTTTCTAAGGAGTACAGTGCAAGGCGTTGTGAAATTATAGAAGCACAGATCGGTATGTTGTCCTGAACTTTTAGCAGTTGAGTTGCAAAGCCGTCCACTTCTGAGGGGTATGCTATCTGTATAAATTCTTTAATTAGCTGAAAATAGAGCACATATTTTGTAACCAAAGAAAACATGGGAAATTATGAAGCACATGACATAATACAGTCAGTTTCCCAAATAAAGCAATTCAGATTACCCAAATGTGTACGAGTAAATGCATGTCAGATTTGTGTTTGTTAAGAATATACTTGCAAAAACAGCCACCTAATGGATCTTTTTGAGTCTTTTCATTGATCAACATCAGCCTAAATATGATTACTTGGTGGAATTAAGTATGACTGTCAACAAGGTGAGAAGCTAAGCATTGTTATACCGAATTTCAAACAATCTCATAATTTTTTTTTGAGCAACCGGCTGTTTCATTCAAAAAGGTAAAAGAGTTCCAGAGATTATCAATCTTCACTTACATATCCAACTCGCCATCCCATCATTCCATAGGCTTTTGAGAAGGAAAATATGTTGACTATGTGATCCCCTTCCACACACGAGTGTTTTAGACCATCATACACAAAATACCTGCATGCCATACTCTTCAGAATCAAATAGGATACCATAATGTTACTAACCATAGACTTGACAACCTGCATTTTAACCATACAGGACATACTAGATCGCAGTCAGTGAATTATCTTTAGCATGACTTGATCATAAATTTGGCATCCTCAAAATGGTGTATATTCTTTCTTCGTGACAATTAATGACTTTGAAGGAAAGCAAATTGAATGAGACAAATATTCCATTGACACATTTGTCTAATGCAAGTTCAGAAACAACTAAAAGTGGCAATAATTACTAATCCAGAAACTGGATTTTTTGAGAGATTTGTTTAAGTACGCAGATAGACACTGGATTTCTCAACATGCAGCCATTCTCTATTTGGAGACCCTAACTTTTAGGAAAATCCGAAAAGCATTGTATCCCATGGCATTTTTCAGGCTTTTGTCAGAAATAGCACGATTAACAGGAGACCATTCCATTAAATCAAATGCACATGTAATGAAAACGAAAGAGACTTACTCGTATGTGTTATCTACTACGAGCCAAGAGCCAGCAGCTTCACATAGATCTGAAATTCTCTACTTAAAAGAAAGAAGGCGCCTAGTTAAACTTTTAACAGAATAATACAATTAGGAAAAGAAAATTGATCACACTCAAGAACTGTGTGTGCGCTCACACAAGAGCATGTGTGCACAGAGAACAAGATGGGAAAATACCTTAAGCAGAGGCTCTGGAATGTAGGTTCCTGATGGATTGCCAGGATTAACAACAGTAACAAGCTTTGGAGTTGGTTTAGTTTCTGACAATGTCTTCTCTAACCAGTCTGAAAGTCAAGGCATACTAATAAATGATATATACAATTGAGATGGTGCTCAAGTCAAATTTGTCTTGCATGACAACTGTCTCAAGAGATCATACATAATGGGTTTCACAAAGCATGCACTGGCTTCTGAGAACAGGTTTTACTCAGATATAATATTACAATCAAGTAAAATAAAGGATTATATTAAGTAAATATTCCCATAAATTACTCATGGGAGGATCAAACCTACACCATACCCCAATTTCAGAAAATCCTAAACAATGAACCATTTTCCAGGCATCAAAAAGTAAAACTATAAATGTCACAGTTTGGCATACTAGATGGTTCAACTGATAAGATCTTTTAAGGTGGTATAAGAAGTTTGAGGTTTAAATCTACTCACATTAAGATTCGGAAATGTTTGGTTTTCATTTATGTGATATTTATAGAAAATATATTTTTTTAAAGAAAATTAAAATCAATAACAAACTTGATGAAACAATGAAACAAACCAAAACATAATTGAAGAAACTATGGAACACACCAAAACACCTTCCAAAACAGGGTTTTTATTTTACATCCAGAGATGATGAATCAACTACATCTAAATCAATCACAATTTCCAAATTACAAATGAAGTTATACACAATGCAAATGCAACTTTTTGGTTAACTGAAGTTCAATATGTCATAAATCCTTCTAAAACAGGGTTCTTATATTACTTTTTGGCACCCATGTTTACAACAAAAACAAGTATATACAAAATCCAACTTCAAAGATGAAAAGTATGACGACAATTGCAATCAACTGCATGATAGCAACAGGAGAATGAGAAGACCAAATGATTTTTTCTGATGAGTGACAAAATTTAGACATAATCTCTCCACATTTCACCTACCAAGAAAATGCTGCAATAGATCTACATGATATGCAACAAACAATGACACTTCTCACCTGCATCTGGATAAAGTGTCTTTGGACTACCACGACCAACCAGTATATTAGTTATCCCTGTCATCTGGAAAGACATGTAGGCATTAAAGTAGTATGGAGCAAACATGACTACTGAGTCCCCAGGATCACATAACGTAAGAACAATATTCACAAATGCCTGCCATTGAGATAAGTTAGAATACATCAGAGGTTTCAGAACATTTAGCCATAGAACAGAAACACAGTTCTCTAAACAAAACTAATAATATCTCAATGCCCAAAGGCTAAGGAATTCAATATGTATATACACATAATTTCTTTGTTATACCCCAAATTCAGTACTTAATCCAGAAAATTGCTTTGAAGGACAGAAAGTAGTAAGATAACTTGCAGAATCAACAGTCCAAAAAAAACAAAAAAGAAAATTTATTTTGAAATCTTAAATTTATCCTGAAACAGATGGTGCTTTATTTGTTATATGTTGCAGTCACCAGAAGTACAGAGCAGCATTCCCACAAATTAATTAAGGAATTCAAAAATTGACTCCACTAGCAACATATAGCTTAAGGTCCTTTTCAAGAGGCTGTATTGCTCCGCTCACAGTTACTGCCAATATTATAATTGTAACCTATAAGACATTAAGTTAACAAATTCAAAAGGAAAACATGACAGACAGAATAATAAAGCTCATGAAGCTTGTTGCATTATTGAATCAAGAATGACCCTTCTCTTCTTTATATCCATGGCTAAGATATATGAAAAAATATGCAGAGTAAATGTTCTACCACCCAATTTAATTTCAGCATCTTTCGAAACCTAAATAATTATTCTCATTCTCCTATTCAAAGGCTCCCTCAGGGAGTCTGACTCAGATAATAATATGCCCACTCTTTGAGGCCTACTCCACATTGGCACGAGTATAGTCTTTGCATTTCTTCATGTGAGGCCAAAACTCTTGCTTTGAAGGTATGAAAGAATAATCAATATAGATTCTATACTGAGAAGCAAAAACTCTAGCTTTGAAGGTACAAACAGATTATCAATATAAATTCTATACTGAGATTTCAGTCACCTGGTTTGCACCTGCAGTAACCATCACTGAAGATTTATGCAAATTATTTTCCTGATGCAACTGCAACGAAAAGGAAATAATTAATTCACAAGATGTTTACAATTTTCCTGTCGCTTAGGCAAGTAATTAAGCAGACTGATTTCATATAAAAAAATTTGGACCAACACTGAAATTTGGGTTTTAATTGGCATTCAACTAACTAATTCCATCACAGTTACAACTGTTATGAAACAGAATTAGATGGGTATGATCTCCACAAATTTATCATCATACTAAAACACAACAGCCACTGTGAAATAATAGTGGATTTTTCAAATGCAGGATTGAACAAGAAACCAAATATCTATGTATCCCATGTCTTCCAGTGCTTCACCTTATCAGAGACCAAAAATCAGAACCCCTTTGATCCTCAAACGAAAAAGACTACTAAATTCTCTAGAATGTTTACCTTTTTAGTCAATGCCGCCCTCAGCTCGGGAAGACCTTCATCAGGACCATATTTACTAACCGAAGGCTCCCATACAAGTTCTTTCACCTTCTCCAATGCATTTTTGGGTGGTTGCCAATAAACCACTCCCTGCAGCATATAGTTTTACGAACAAGATACTATCATCATATGTAATCTCACATGTGAAAACAACTAGGGGTTTCCACAACACTACGTAAAATTGATAATCAAATCAGTAATTAAAAAACTAGGACACTTCAACATGCATATGAAATACCATACGCTCAGCATATTTGCTAACGTGGTTGCCATATCAAACACATTTTCATAAAAATTTGATACTCCTATAAAAATGCCAAATCCGGTAAAATTTACTTTTGATGCCATGGTGAGTAAAAGTCCAGCATATGGCCTCAATTTCAGCAACTTGCACAGTGTAGCTAAGTTCTGACAACTTAATGTCCCAAACACACTCGCCGTGAATCATGATTCCACAGCCAGTACCTTGAGTTTCAAAAACACCTTTTGTTTTAGATTTCGAACATTAATTCACATCTCAAGCACATGCCATGTTCCTTGTGCTTCCTATGCAAATCTTGTAAGGAAATGCAAAATTCAAATTTTAGAGTTTCTCAAAAGCCTGTAGCAGGCACACCATAAGATAGAGAAAACCATTCTTCACATTACTCGATACCTAACAGTAAAAAGTCATATAACAGTTATACATTGAAGAAAGGAAATGGACCATTAACTTTCCAATTCTCAATACAAATACAAATAAAAAAGCAACATAAGAAAAAGAACATTGAGAAATGGGACAAACAAACAAACCTGAGCCAAAGACACAGCATTTTTTGCTCCTCGGATCAGTTCCTGTATCTGCCAAAACAAAAAGAAAACCCATTTTCACCGTCAAAAACAATACTTATTGTCTTCTATACACTCACCTCTATACACTCACAAAGCTCTTCAGCCGATAAAAATTTAATAAACCTAAGTGCACGCATACTTATGTAATGAAGTTATAAACAAACTAAATGACCAACAAAGTTCAGAACGGTTATCGAATGAACAAATACTTGCAATCAAAATCAGAGGTCTTCAGCATATCTAAGCTGAAAATAGACAGATTGCCACCGAAAAAAAAAGAAGACAACCAAGATTAAATTTTGAGTAAAAACCTGAACCATGATTGGCATATCAGTCTCCAAAGCCCTCCTCGCAAGTTGTCCAGAGAAACCCATTTCCGTTCACGCAACAAAACACCGCCACCCACCAAAGAATTAAGCCTCAAAACTGAGATATAAATAAACTAATCGGTTAAGTTGTTGACCCACCAACCCAAAACTCGCAAGGTTTTAAACTTCGTAAGAAATCTTAGCGTAAAGCTAAAAAAGGGAAACTTTTTAGCATTCAAGGTAGAGATAAACCTACAAATTTTGAAACTTAAACAGAATATTGAATCAGACAACTTTTTAAGATGCAAGATTACGAGTTGGGCACGCCTCAACAGCCCCACCAAGTTTTCTAATCAACGTACATGTCGATCCGTCTAGCTACAGTAGTCAATAAATAAACTTTAGGGTTAAATGAGCAGTGCTGTTTCTGGGTAACTTCTTGTAATTGGCTTTTTGGCTGTGCGTTTTCCTCGACTTTATCTGTGTCTGTTTTCACTTTTTCACGTTAACAAAACCAAAAAAAAATAAAATTAAAAACAAATTATCACAGAGCGGATGAAGACAAGAAACTGGATCACAAAGCATTAATTAGTATCAATTGTTTCATTAAATATTAAGAAGGAATTAAAGAATTGAACCTGGAATGGAATCTCCCAGAATTTATTCAACGAGTGCAGATAAAACTGGGCAATCCAGCAGAAACTGGGAATCTAAAAAGTGGGGTACAATGACTTTTCCGGATTTCTCGGGAAACTTTCACTCCTGAAAGCTATAGTATCTTGCAAATTCTTGGACACTGAAATTCTACCACTAACGCTCTTAAGAATTGAGATGGGACAAACCCCAACTCAACCTACTCAAGCCATCCAAAGTTATAATTTGGATTAGTTTGGAAATTCATTGCAGAGAGTTTAAAACAATCAAATCGATTAATTATTAGTTAATTTTTATTTTATGTTTAATTTAAATTAAATTCATTAAATTTGTTTTTGTTTAACTTTTATTTTCAACAAAGAGGTATGTTAACAGTGGTATGTCCGTCAACAAACTGGCACGCATTATTAGTTAAATTTGCTATAACAGTGGATCTCAGTCTTTCCAAGATATATGTCAAGGCACAAATTTCAACTCTGATTGAGAGTTATATTTGGGATTGTCATACTTCAACTCAATTTTGAAAGTTTGATCGTATTTTGCTGTTGTGCAGGTGACTTGGTCTGTAATACCACAAGCAGCTACAATCGCTCCGAATGTCCACATGGTTATTGCATGTCTCAACTCTGACCAAGAACCGCTTTGCATAACTTTTGCTTCATTGATATTCGGTTAAAAAATCTCGGATCAAATTTATAGTCATGGGTGTATCAAACCCTTCTATTTCCACAGGATTTTATGCTCTTCAATATTACTTCAATTGATCAGTGATCAGAACAGTATATTCCTTCCCTGGATGGCATTGCAGGTTGCACAAGTGGTGGGTTTGGAATGTTGTTTCCAATCATTGGAGCATGGCGTCTTTACAAAGTTGGGTAAACGAACAAGTGAAAGAAAACTCAAGCAAAAATTCTTTACGTCCAGGAATTAGAAAAAACCACTGATAACTTCAACATGGATCGCATCCTGCACCAGGGAGGACAGCAGATAGAGAATTGTGGCTGTCAAAAAATCTCAAGTAGTGGACGAGAGTAAAGTCGAGGAATTCATAAACGAGGTGGTAATTTTATCTCAAATTAACCACAGAAACGGTTAAGCTGCTAGGAAACAGAAGTTCCTCTTTTAGCGTATGAGTTTGTTCCCAGTGGAAACCTCTTTGAATACATGCATGATCAAAGAAGAAATGGCCAAATTCCTTCTTTTTTACACATACAGAATTAGAATCGTACTCGTTACTTGTTTCTCAACTAACATATTTAAAAATAAGACTCTGACACCTATTCTTTCATATCAAATAAATGGCAACGGAAGATATTAAGTATTGTCTTTTAATTCATAAATTAAATTGTGAGACTTGTAGCTAAAATAAATCGGAGAGTTTTGAAGTAATCTGCGATTACTCCCGACTCTCCAAAAGCTTTTCATGAGAGAACCAAGCTGGAACTATTGGATTTCATTGCTCCTGACTACCATGCCAAAGTTTCGGTCTTTATCAGTTCTATAATTCCTTTGAATAGCAGTAACTCGACGAGGACGAGCAATGCTGACGGCGTTAACCTGCCATAGGTTGTGACAACTATGCGATGATCAATAACTTGGGAGAATAATGATTCAACTATTTTTGGTGGGTGCCTTTCTGTATGTAATTGTGATCCTAATCAGCATGGTGGTTGCTTTGATTTCTTGTGTACAATCCTTCCAAATCTTAAAGTTTTCCATGCAAATACGTCGTACATATATTCTCAGAGTATTCTCCGGAAATGCACGCCTGTGTTCATAGTTTACCAAGATTGGCTCTTGTCAAACTACCCGACGAATCCCAAGGTCTTGAAAGATAAAGAACAAGCTGCAGCTGTTTTGGAGTGGGGAAAAACAATAAAAGAAGTAATTTAGATCGCTATTGTTTAATACCATTAGGCACAGGTCATGTTCGTCTTTGCATTGACAGAAGATCTTCAGCTTTCCGACAAAACTGTGAAGGTACATATCATATTGACCCTGGTATGCATGTTCGACATGTCATTAGATTAATTGTCGAAGCTTAAATTGAAAGGATGTTTAGTAACTTTAGATTGTAATAACAACACAATTTACTTAAAAAATAATTAGTATATATATGATGAATTAGTATAAAAAACAACAGCTTTGTGCAGGTTGGTTGATCTGTAATACTACAAGACGGAAGAACTGGGGATTCATATTTAACTTCCCGTAAATTCTCTCGGGCCAAATTAATTCTTACGGGTCTAAGAATCCCTTCTGTTTCCAATATATTTTACGATCCCTTCGTCTTAATTCCGTCGATAAATGATCTCGATCGACAGTGTATTCATGTCTTTGAGTGCACGGCGCAGGTTGCACAAATGGTGAGGTTGGAATGTTGATTTTAACCATTGGAGGATGGCGGCTTTACAAGAAAAATGGCGGTTTATTACAGCAACAGGAGTTATCTCCCAACCAAGGTAATATCGAGAAAATAAAAGTGTTTACTTCCAAGGAATTGGAAAGAGCCACTGATAACTTCAACTCAAATCGAATTCTTGGTTAAGAGAGCAAGGCATTGTCTATAAAGGGGTGTTAGTTGATGGTATAATTGTGGCTGTTAACAAATCCAACGTAGTGGACGAGAGTAAAGTCGAGGAATTCATCAATGAGGTTGTCATTTTATCTCAGATTAACCACAGAAATGTGGTTAAGCTGCTCGGATGTTGCCTGGAAACCGAAGTTCCTCGTTTAGTGTTTGAGTTTATACCTAACGGAAATCTCTTTGAATATATACAAGTTCAAAATAAAGAGTTTCCCATTCCTTGGGAAATGCGCTTCCGAATTACTGCAGAACTTTCAGGAGCTTTGTCCTATATGCATTCAGCTGCTTCAGTACCCATTTATCATCGAGATATCAAGTCTACAAACACACTCTTGGATGATAAATATCGAGCCAAAGTTTCAGATTTCAGTATTTCAAGATCTATCGCGGTTGATCAAACCCATTTGACTACCCATGTCCATGGAACTTTTTGTTATTTAGATCCTCAGTATTTTCGATCAAGTCAATTTACAGACAAAACTGATGTTTACAGCTTTGGAGTAGTGCTTGCTGAACTCTTAACTGGACAAAAACCTATTTGTTTAATCAACTCTGAAGAAGACAGAAGTTTAGCAGGATATTTTCTATGTGCAATGAAACAAAACCGTTTGTTTGAAATCCCGGATGCACTTGTGCTGAAGGATGGTAGGGAAGATGAGATTATAGCAATTGCTAAGATTGCAAAGAGATGCTTAAACCTGAATGGGAAGAAGAGACCGACAATGAATGAAGTAACCAGAGAATTAGCAGGGATTACAGCATGGAATGGAGCTTCGATCATGCAGGAGAATCTTGAAGAGATTGATTGTCCAGAGGTTTTCATAGCTAGCAGCAGGCATTTCGAAACTACAGGTTCATTATCTTCTACCGGGTCTGCAGAATTTTTCGGCAGTGCCAATATTTCCAAAGGCGCCGATCCTCTCATTTCAAACAAATAGTTATTTAAGATATTCAAGTACTGTCTTTCAGTTTGTATTGCATTTCATGAACAAAATACCAGTAAAAGACAATACTTGTAAAAGAGACTACTAATTTATTTTCGAAATAAGTAAAATATGACAATTACAAACACACTCATGTCGCAGAAGCCTCACAATTTTATTTGTGAAATAAAATTTCAAACATTGAAGACAATACTTTAATTTCTTTCATCACCATTTGTTTGAAATTAAAGGATCGGCATCCATTGAAAAAGTGCCACTATTAAAGAATGATCCACAGGCATTGAAAAATGAACTGGTTTCGAAATCGTTGCAGCAAGCAATGTCACCTCTGCACAATCAATCTCTTCAAGACTTTCCTGCATAATCGAAACTCCATTCCATGCTCTAATCCCTGCTAATTCAATGGCTACTTCCTTCATTGTCGGTCTCTTCTTCCCATCTAGGTTCAAGCATCTCTTTGCAAGTTTAGCAACTGTTATAACCTCATCTTCCCACCTTCCTTCAGCACAAGAGCATCCAGGATTTCAAACAAACAATTTTCTTTCATTACACAAAGAAAATATGCCGCTAAGCTTCTGTTTTCTTCGGAGTTGATTAAATGAATCGGTTTTTCTCCGGTTAACAGCTCAGCAAGCACTACTCCAAAGCTGCAAACATCGCTTTTGTCAGCAAATAAATTGGAAATACTCGGGCTCTAAGTATCAGAAAGTTCCATGGACTTGAGTAGTCATATGGGTTTGGTCAACTGCCATTGATCTCGAAGCACCCAAATCTGAAACTTTGGCTCGATGTTTGTCGTCCAAGAGTATATTTGTGGACTTGATATCTCGATGGTAAATAGGTATAGAAGCAGCTGAATGCAGATAGGATAGAGCACCTGAAACTTCTACAGTATTGCGTAACCGCATTTCCCATGTGACTGGAAACTCCTGATTTTGACCATGTATATATTCAAAAAGGTTTCCATTGGGTATAGACTCGTACACTTGAAGAGGAACTTCGGTTTCCAAGCAACATCATAGCAGCTTAACCACATTTCTGTCGTTAATCTGAGATAAAATTACTACCTCATTGATGAATTCTTCGACTTTCGTCCACTACTTTGGATTTTTAAACAGGCACAATTCTACCATCTGCTAACATACCTTTGTAGACTTGCCTTGCCCTCCTTGACCCAGGACGCCATCCATGTTGAAGTTGTCAGTGGCTCTTTCCCGTTGCTTAGAAGGAAACACTTTTTTTTTCTCCATATTACCTTCGTTGGAAGACAACTCTAGTTGCAGTAACAAACCGCCATATCTCTCGAAGCATTTTTGCTTGAGCTCAACCTCTCTTCTTCTTCTTACGAACTGGTAAAGCCGCCATGCTCCAATGGTTAGAAGCGACATTTCAACCGCCACCACTCGTGCAACCTGCACCATGCGCTCAAACACATGAATATACTGCCTATCGAGACCATTATGGATGGAAGGATGACGAATGTTCATAAAATGCCTAGTGGAATCCAAATGGATGAGTATCCGGGTAATAACCAAGAGTACATTCGACGCAATTGTAGCCGCTTGTGGTGTTACATATCAAGTCACCTGTACAGAAGCCAAAACAGAAGACAGAAGATCAAATTAGATTGCCACTACTTGTAAGTATATGTTAACGAGTGTTTAACATGCATAATTAGCTACACCTTAAAAGTGAACGTTTACTGAACTTGTACTTCCAAGATTAGGCAGTCTAGACATAACCCTTCATTGAAGTCGCAGAATATGTACCTGAACATATACTTTGGTAAGAACAGGATCCACTGCTAGTGCAGAGACATAAATTACCTGACCCTAATCATGTACCAACATCCAACATCCTAACGTTGCAATTATGTGGATTTGAAATAAACAAGATTTGCTTTTACTTGAAAGTTAATCTTCAATCATGGCGGAAATACCAATACAGTCCTTGATTTTTTTCTAAAAAAAGTCAATATAACGTATAAAATATGGGTAAAGTTGACTTTTTACAGGTTGATGACCGATTCAAAGTGTTTGGTCCACTTTGTTTCTCGTAGCTTCGGCTGCAAAAACATGGCTTTAATTTAATCCTCGTTTCATGTTTAACCCACATGGCTACACAATTCCTAATCCTGTCAACCTCACAAAGGGAAATGCCCACCTTGTCCTCCAAAATCCATATTTGAGTGTATCGACTCAACCCATCAGCGGTTAATAACCACCCGAATTTCGAGGCCAAAACAGTCAATCTACGTCACCATATCTCACCAAATCTACAGTAATAAATTTAACATCATCCACCAATCATCCAACAGTCTTTTGGATCAACCACTCTAACAACATTTGACAAATTAAATTAAAATTTAAAATTATTAAATTAATTTTAACTCCAATTAATTTTTTAAAAATCTTTTAATTACCATTCGACTTTTAAAAACTCCTCAAAAAATAATTTTAAAAAATTTATAAAAAAAATCACTTTTATAATATTGTAATTATAATTGTATGAATTTTAATTTTTAATAAAATTTTGTTAAATTAATACAAAATTTACAAATATAAATTAATATAAAATAATATAATTATTAAATAAATAATATAATATAATATAATATAATAATTATTAAATTTTAAAAATTTAAAATTAATTAATATTTGAATAATATGATATAAATATATTATAATATAAAAATTATAATTTATTTAATTATTAAATAATTATATTAAAATTTATAACTTTTGATACGGGTCGAGTTTAAATTAATTTTTATATAATAATTTAAATTGTCGATTTCTAATAATTTTATAAAAATTATTATTTATATTCTAAATTGAAAGAATTAACACACTAAGGCATTAAACTCATTACAATTATAATTATATAATATTATCGTTTCCACAGAGTTTAAACCAACGAGTATCCCGCTCACAGCAGACAGCTCTCTGACTCTCTCAAGTGAAGTGACTGCCTTTTTCTGTATTACAAATACAAACTTTCTCTTATTCTAAGCAAATCTGTTTGAATCTTTGAACACTAAATTAGGTCAATTTCAATCTATACATATTCTTTTTCCATATATGAGCATACCCATCTGTGTTTATGTATGTATTTGTTTTTGCATTGTAGTTTTATATATCTATATATATATATATATATATATATATAGCTTATTTGTTGATATATTGATCAGGGTTGGTTCATATCGGGTTGTTGTAGTTATTGTAAGTTTTGAGATTTGGGCTTGAATGGGTTAGCTGGATGTTCTGTTTCTTTGCTGAGAAAATGTAGGTAAGTAGGGGAAAGAACGAAATATGTGCGTGTTTTCATCTGTTTTTAATAATGCATTCAAGAAAGCCAGGAAAGTTGACTATGTGAGTTGAATGTGATTGCTTTTGAAATTTTTAATTTTGGAAACATTTTGTTTGTTTAGCTTGATTTCTGGTTGATATGTTTTTTTTAAATTTGTTTCTTATTTCTGCATATGTGATTGGTGTTCTTATAAATTTGGAGAATCTTGAAGTTCTAATCATAGATTTGAAAGAAGATTTGTGAGAAAAAAGTAAGCACAGGTCTTGAAATCTAGAGTTGTGAAATTTGGCTTCAAAATTTGGAGTCTTTTTCCTTTTTGCACAATGTTGTGATTTTGGCATTACTTATATTATTCTGCATGATTTTTCTGGTCTTAGTATACTCAAATTTTTTCATTTTTTACTATTGACTTTTAAGATTTGTTCCAAGCTTCAATGTTAAGCTTTTACAGGGAAAGTTTTCCCAATAAAAAAAAACATTCGGCATAATGATATTTCTCAAAGGCAATCCAAGCTATTTGACTCAATTTTTTATTTTTTTTAGCAGAATTTGGAAAGATATACTTTTTCAAATTTCTTCACGAAATGGAGCATCATCCATTTAGTTGATCTGTAATGCAAGCCGATCGTATTGATTTGGTGATTGTTTGAAATTTGGCATAAAAAAAGAGTGTTTTCTGATCGTTTAGACTATCAAATTGAGAGATAAATTGACTGCTAATGGCATAGAGGAAAAATCTTTATGAACTTTTATATAACGTGATGTATATTCATGCAGAGAGTTTGAATTGTAAGGGGTACTTATATGCAACTGGATTACTAAGATAAACCCAATACTAGTATCTGTCTATCAAGATTGACAAAACCTGGAAATGATAAGACCACCATAAGTTCTAATTTCTTTGTCCTGATCTCCTGTTTTTCAACTATCTGACCTGTATGCTTCTGTTACATCCTTTTGCTTGAAAATCTTATTCACAAATTTTACTCAGTACTGATTTGGTCATTTCTTGCAGGTACTAGACTTTCGAGTTTTAGTTTAACGCTTTGCGTTTTTCTTCTCCAAGGCTTGTAAACATGAAGAAGCAGAACTCCATTGCTGCTAATGTTGGTTGTACTGTAAGGATGACACGTTCTCGAGCTGCTAACTTGCACTTATCTGAATGTGTAGCTTCTTTGAGAGCACCTTCAGAGCAAAATAAAAAAGGGGTTTCACAGGCAAACCCAAAAAGAGCAGCCTTGGATGAGAACAAGACCAATGTGGCTGACAATGCATGCCATCAGCCTAAGAGGAGAGCCGTGCTTCAGGATGTTACAAATGTTTGCTGTGAAAACTCTTACACTAGCTGCTTCAATGCAACTAAAATTCAGGTAAATATGTTATCCTCCCAGTTTGTACAAATTCTGTTTTGTGTACTGTTATTCATTTTCCACTATTGTGTATAAGTTATAACCATGTCTATGAATCAATTTATGTGGCTAAATTTTTTAATTGTATATTCATATTTCATATTTTTGATAGATAGTTCTAATGCCTGCACTAATAAAATGGAATGTTGTTCAAAATCTTCTCATTATTGTCCCGTTGTGCAGTTCATAACACCTTTTATTTCAATTTGATTTTGAAAGTATCTACATTATTGGAAGGCCAGTTGGTTGGCTATGAGCGTTTTTGTCTTGAGAATTATTGTTTTTTCTTCTCCACTCAGCAATCTGAATTTTGCTATTCAGGCTAAGAACAGTAAGAAAGCTAAACGAGGTCAGGCCCAGTTATCCAAAGTGGCTCCTTCAATTTCTGCAGAATTAGTGCGGGTTCAAGCTAATTCAAAAGATAAAGTTGAAAAAGGAACAGTGAAGGCTGAACCTAAACCAGAAGAACTTTCAATTAATTTGGATTCAAAGGTAACTGTTCGGTTAAGTTCCATAAGGGAGTGTGGTATAGATGATCAAAGTCCTTCACAGCCCTGGGTTTGTACAAAGAAAGGTTTGCCTCTGTTAATTCTCACCTTTAAACAGGGCAACTTTTATGTACTAAGGAATTATTAGGCTACAAACTTATTAGAATCCAGATAATACATAATTTTACATATTACTGTATCTGGAATCTGTCTGCGTAAAAGTTTGACAGATATTGTTGCCTTTGTGAAGACATTCTATGTGTGGTTACAGCTTAATTTCAAACCCTTTGCATTCCTTCTAGCATAAATTAAAAAAGAAAGGAAAAGAAAAGAAAAAGACATGGAGTGATTGAAATTTAGACTCTCAATCTGGGACTAACTATGTGGTGGTAGTTTTTAAGTGGCAAAATGGAGAGTTATGAAGGATAAAATCTGACGTGGTTGTATAATTAAATTTCTGGGGTCTCTCTTTTGTGTAGCATGAAATTTATCTAATGGTGGAATTATATGTGAAGCATATTGCTAGAAGAATATATTCCAGTTAAACAAAATTTGAATATGCGAAGTTCTCTGTTTTGCTTTCTGTTCCAAGAAAATGAAAGAAATGGTTGTTACTCCTGTCCTTTTCCTCATCTCCTTTTTGATCAACTTACCCTCATACTTAAACTTGCAGTTATACATACATGTGTATTGCTCAAGTCCATCATTGGATTGTAGAAGTTTAAGATGCCATCAAGAAATAGCAACTTCTTTTGAGAGGACATTAATCCTCAGTTACCTTCTTTTCACAACGTCTATCTTTGTGCTAGCTTAGGTGTTTAAGGTTAACCCATGCTCAAATGTAAAGTTTTCTTTGGCAAAATGGTTTGCAACTATTCTGGCTGATACCATAGTAATGTGTAATAATGATGTTTGCACCCATTTTTTCATACATGTTTCCAAGTTATAGATTGTATCATATGACCACTTAGTTACGTTTCTCCAATAGAGTTAGTTTCATTTTTGCAAATTGAAAATATGAGGTGTCCTGGAGATTCAAGAAGGAGGAAAACGAGACTGCCGTTATCTGACAAGAAAGAACTATGTGTCAAAACTTAGAACTATTATCTTGTCAGCCTGCTGAAAATGTGAAATTTTTATTTCAAATGGTTACAGCAGAGAAAGACAGCATTTCTGGGAAGTTGACACTGTGTGATCCTGACTATATAGACATTGACTCAGGTCAAACAGATCCTCTATTGTGCAGTCCGTATGCTGCAGATATCTATAGCAATTTGTGTGTTGCAGAGGTTTGTGCTGCAGATTCCATTCTTTTATTTCTACAGAACTTGTGTTTTTCATTTGTGTTGCTATAATATTTTCTTCTTCTATCAAAGAACTTAAAAGTTTAAATCAGCAACTTTATCCAAATCTTGGAGAAATAAGAAAAATATTTTCTAAATATTCACCATGAAAACTACAATAATAAGAATATTTATCTCAATCTAAACTGAGTAATTAACTAATTAATTGAAATGACTGATTTTGATGCTAGATACCTGCTCCTATCTTAACATTGATTCCTGTTTCTTCAACAAAGACCTGACATTCACTTATGGTCTAATATTTGGTTTCAACAGCTCAATCGAAGACCATTTCCCAGTTTTATGGAAACAGTACAATGTGATATCACACAAACCATGCGGGGAATCCTGGTTGATTGGCTTGTGGAGGTTAGTCTAGTTACCTGAATTTGCTATTTTGAATGATCTGAGTCATGCATGCGGGGGATCTTGGTTGATTGGCTTGTGATGGAAATTTAGATTTTAGTTATGAAGTGATTGGTGATGGTTTAGGTGCCTCAAGCTTTTGGCGTAATCAATATTGTACACTTAATGTCTCATTTCATATTGATTTAAATAATCAACGATACTGCTTGCCAAATGCTCATTAATTTCAGGCTATTTTAATCTTGGCTTCAGGTGTCCGAGGAATATAAGTTGGTGCCAGATACACTTTACATGACAGTATATCTCATTGATTGGTTTCTCAGTCAAAATTATATTGAGAGACAGAGACTTCAACTGCTTGGCATCACTTGCATGCTGATTGCCTCGTAAGTTTCACACCTATAGTAGAGTTCATTGGAATCATTACATGAATCTTCCTTCATTTAAAATTCTAGAAACAATATGTTACAGCATATGTGGCAGTGTTCTTACCACAGTATGCTAAATGTATTCCTAAAACTTAATTAATGGTGATTTATCATGAGTGATAACTGTACAGTGATTGTGTTAGAATGATCGGAGATAATAGAGATAAGGGATTCAATTAGGCTTTGTCCTCATATAACTTTACAGTCAACGTTCATAATTTTCTAGATAGTTGTGGTCCAGTTAGCTTCATCCATCCGGATGACACTAAAGCACAATTATTATGTCTATTGCTTCTGCTTTGTGTGATTTGCTATTAAATGTGGTCTTCCTCTATGTGGCTTGAAGGAAGTATGAAGAAATATGTGCACCACGAGTGGAAGAATTTTGCTTTATCACAGACAGCACTTACTCAAGAGAAGAGGTAGGCAATGGGAGTTGTTCAATAGTCCTGAACTCAAAGTAAAGGAAACATATAAGTGAAGCAAGTAATATGTTGTAGTGCACCTCAACTAATTTAAACACAATTTTTTTACGTTTCAGGTTTAAAAGTTTACATATCTCAATCTAAGGATCAATGTTTTTCTGTATTGCAGCATAGCAGTCTCTGTTTACAACCAATCAAATTTAGTGCTAAGGTTCTATTGTTATTAAAATTTTCCTTGGAATATATAATTTCATTCAATTGTCTGTCAAAATTTTCAACTCAAAAACAAAAGCTGTGGAATATGCATCAGCAGTGGCACGCTGCAGTTTGTATATCTTTAAAATCTTAAAAGTTGACCAATGGACATAGATAGAATGGGCATGAAAAATGATTTCTGGGAAACTCTACTATCAGTAAACTGCTAATGTTGAATGCACGTATGCATATTCTTTGACCTTTTCTTCTTCCCCTTTTCCTTGCTAGTGTACTTTTTGTTGTGTTCCTGAAAAAAGTAACGTGGCAGGTATTAAAGATGGAGAGTCACGTGCTAAAGTGTTTTGGCTTTCAAGTATATGCACCAACAACAAAAACCTTTCTGAGGTACTTCAGCTCAACCATTGTATAAACTTGCATTACATAAATGTTGTTATGATATTCCTAATGCACCTTTCTGGGAAATTGTTTTCGGTCTCAGGAGATATCTACGAGCAGCACAAGCTTCCTACATGGTAAGGTGGTTGTTATTGGACATAATGACCTCTTTGCCTTTAGAGATAGACTGATTGCTGTATTGAACTGCAAATTTGCAGAGCCCTGGTCTTGAATTGGAGTACTTGGCCAATTTTCTAGCAGAACTTACACTGGTGGATTATGGTTTCCTGAATTTTCTCCCATCCATCATCGCTGCATCGGCTGTGTTTCTTGCTAGGTGGACGCTGGATCAGTCAAGTCACCCATGGGTCTTCATTCTTCTCTCCATATTCAGTCTTTGCACATGATCTTTTCCTTTTCTGCCTGAGAACCTAATTTTGTTAATGTCTTTTTGGCAGAATGCAACTCTTGAGCATTACACATCCTACAGGGCATCCAACCTGAAAGTATCAGTATTTGCATTGAAAGAGTTACAATCAAATACCAATGGTTGTCCACTGAATGCTATACGCATGAAGTATAGACAACAAAAGGTTACAACTGTAAATGTACTCAAGAATCTTATGCATTCTTTTGTATACTTTTCCTTCCTCTTTTATTCACATAAAATCAAAGGAATGTCTCAAATTTTGTCTAAAGCCTGTAATGCATCCAGAATTGGTGTGTTCATTTAAGAAAATCCTACAAGTTCTCTAACGGTGTTGTTGTCGTTGCAGTTTAAATCTGTGGCGGCCTTGTCTTCCCCAATATTACCTGAAACACTTTTTTAAAGTCAAGTGGTGGTTTCAACAATTTTGTAAGAGGCTGCTAACGGATAACAATACAGATTTGAGGTTGAAGTTCCTCCACGCTCGCTGAATTCTCCATGAGGTTGTAAAATGTTGAATTCATTTCTGTTCAATTAGTAGTCATTGTTCGTAAGTTCTTGCCAATTCTGTCCAGGGTTTGGTTCCCCCAAAACCCTTTGTCTTTGTAAGTTGTTCTGGAAAAAAGTAGGGATGCCTGTCTGGCCTTTAAATTTGATTTCTGTAAGTATCAATAACTGTCAATATTATTAATTTGTTCATTATATAATTAGCATGTAATGGGACAGTGACCAAGAATATATTTGTTGGTTTGTAAAGTTTGCAAGAGAGACTGTAACACTTTGAATGTAATCTCAGCAGCCAAAGCCTCAAATCAGTGAACTATAATTTCCTGCAATTGCCTTCAACTATTGCTCCTGGTTTAACTCAACTGATTAAAGATTGTATTTTCTTTGAAATAATTGCTAACTGGAATGAAATAATTATCCATTATTTTTATAATCATTGGAATGAAAGAATGCATTACTTAGTAGACATTATCTGTTCAAATATTTTAGCTACTGTGCTTCTAAATTGAATTTAAGCACAAGAAGTAATAAGTTATGATTGAGATTGAAGGATATTTACTTTCTGTATATTTCTTCTTGAATTTAAAATAAAGCAAGTCATGATATCTTTAGGTAATACAAAATCATCTACATAAATTGATGATGATATGATTGAAATATTGAAAAAAAAAGGGTTGTCTTATTAAGAAAACATAATTGTATTTGAATTGGGTTGATATAAAGATGAATTTTGAGTCACCCCAGATCAATAGTATAAACACTTGAAAAAAAAAGAGTTGGTGGGTTTTCTGAAGATTGTCAAGAATTCATGATACTCATGGAGTGTGAGGAAGAACCCACATGGACAAATGGGTTCCAGGAAGACCTTGTAAGAATCCCAGCAAGTTTATGAAGTAATCTTTTGAAATATTATGTGATGGTGTTTTGGTATTTTCACTTCTTAAAAGATACTCTCTGGCTCAGCGAAGAAATATATATAAATAAAAAAATAAAAATATAGAACAAGATACTGTCTGGCCGCTAACTCATCGTCTATGTGTCCAGCTATCTAAGGGACACTCAGTCAAAGACACACAGGGAAAGGAAACGAGAATGGCAACTTTGAACACCTTATCGCCATCTCCAGTGACCGTTTTTCGTTTTAATAATAACAATAATGTTAACTATATTCATACTTATCAGAATCTTTATTTTAATAACTCTAAATTACAATCTTTGCAAAATACTCACTCTTTCTCTGTTGTTTCTTCTCTCTTTACGCAAAAGAAATCAACCCCGCCTCACAAATTTTCTCAAATGCCCACCCACTTGCCGAAATCAGGTAATTCTTTCATTTTTGGTTTAGAACTTCAATTTTTTGTTGGTTTGTTTTGTTTCTGATTCATGGTGATATTAAATTTGAATGCCTTGTATTGCTTTCTTATTAATGGTGTTTATGTTGTAATAATCCAAAATTATTGTCTGCTAAGAAAGTTTGAGGACTTAAAAATTCAGGATTTGTTGAGTAAGTTATAATTGTGTTTTGTATTTATAATTCTTGTTTGTTAGGATATAATATTTAGCTCAAGCAACCTATAGATGTTTTAAGTTTGCTTCGCTGAAGGTTTTTAATTTCTCAGTAAATTGTATGAATTATCCAATTAAAAAGTAAGGCAGTTTGGAGGCTAAATTCACTCAAATGAAGAAAATGTCATACATTAAGTACTTTTGGTTCTGCTGGTGTTTTTCTTATTTGTTCTTTTTAGGTATAGAACTGATTGAAAGGAGAAACCCATTTTGGAACGGAGATATCATCTCCACTCATAGTTCATGAGCATCTTCGCCGATAGACGTCTGGAATGGCTTAACTTGCAATTCTGAGTGTTGTTCTGTGTTTCTAGTTGGCGCACTGCATTTTAGATTATAAGTCCTACCTTTGGTTGTTCCCTGGTTTCAATAGTGATAACCATATTGCATTGAGGTTCTCTTTTTTTTCTCGCTGTGTGTTTGTGTCCTCGTCTGTATGAGTTGTGGAAGAAAAGAAATATGGAAGCATGCTGAGAGTATGCGTGTCTTGGACTTTTAAATTGTCTACAGGTAAAGCTATAGCACTGGCCATGTGATTTCCAATTTGGAAGTATTTAGATTCTAAGCTCCTACTGGTTGGATGGCATTTGAAAGAACTTGTTGTCACATCGCTCATTCATTTCTTTCAACGGGGCTTATGTGGGATTTATTCTCTTTTCACATTTCTATGTTCAGGGGCTCTTTCTGCTGGAAGTGGATGTTCATGGATGCAAGATAATTCCATGCATCAAAGTGGTGCAGCTGACTATGATTGGAAGCAGGACCTATTATGTTCATACTTTCCCACAAAACCAGCTGAAGTTTCATCCGTTCAGGATCTTTTTGAATTTATATGCTCAGGTCCTCTAGTAGACAGGATGGGTTTGACTAAAGAAAAGATAGCCAAGTCGATTGACAAGTGGATAGCATACAACTCATACTTGTGTCGATTGTTTCAGCTCAATGAATTGTATCTTACAATCCCACAGAAAGCTAGGTTTTTTCACTACTACATACCTGTTTTCTTGTGGTGTGAAGATCAAATTTCACAGCACAGTTCCAAGTTTAAGGATGGTGAAGATATACCTCCCTTGGTGGTATGTGTGTGTGCTCACGTGTTATTTTGATGTTCTGATTTCAGTACTGTTTTGTGCCTAGTTTCTCTAGTGTATGAAGTCTTTAAGAGGTTCATATGACAAGTGATCAATCATCACTGAAGAGTGTGATAAGGGGTTTTTGCTGGTCCAAAGGCCACTGCAATGCAGGTCACATAATCTTATGGTACTGACATCTTTGTGGTAATGCAGATTGGTTTTAGCGCACCACAAGGTTGTGGAAAGACAACACTTGTATTTGCTCTTGATTATCTTTTCCGCTTCACTGGCAGGTAGCTCGCAGACAATGGAAATGTACTAAATAGATGTAATTCAAATGAGTTGACTACGTTTTTGGTGAAACATTTGAAAAATGGGAGCAGTTAAGATTACTGACATAAGTTTCATTGCTATAGGAAGAGTGCAACTTTGTCCATTGATGATTTCTACTTGACAGCAGAGGGCCAGGTAATCATTCAGCTGATTTCGGTGCATGCTTCTTTTTCTTTCAGTTTATGACAAAAGTATAAGTCAAGTGTAGGCTAAATTGAGGGAAGCAAATCCAGGAAATGCACTTTTAGAGGTAACTGTCTATATGCTTATTTATTAATATTTGTCAGTTTGACAAGTACTGCAGCATTTGTAACACACCAAGTTACTCATTTTTTTTATCATTTTTGTTTTCAGCTTCGTGGGAATGCTGGAAGCCATGATCTTCAGTTGTCTGTTGAGACACTGATGTCTGTAAGCAAGTTGACTAAAGAAGGTAAGGTTTCTTATTCATTAATTTTCATTAGTGCTTAATTCTTGTATACTGTTTTGATTGGTTTTGGTTACTTAGGTATGAAGATGAAGCTACCGCGGTATGACAAAGTAAGAGCACAATTTTTTTTCTCCTTTACTTGTTTTTTGTGCATATTTTGGCTTTCAAGTTGCTGACGATAAGTTGTCCCCTGCAGTCTGCGTATAATGGGAGGGGTGATAGAGCTGATCCTTCAACATGGCCAGAGGTTGAAGGGCCACTTACGGTAACTTTATTCCAGAGCTTGCACTGGTTGAGTACAGTTCATTTGAATTTTGAACCATTTTTATTACTACTGGGTCAAGAATTTAAAACTGAATTGTGTACAATTTGAAATCACAATTGAATTATGTTATGAGATTCTTTAAAAGAATAATAGAAGAAATTTGATGCATGAACTAAACCCAAAACCAATTGGTTCATATTGTATGCTATTCTCAGAGTTTGAGTATAAATAAAAATGTTGTTTCTGCTAACCTTTGATATGCCCTTTGGGGGATAATTTAGGTTGTTCTGTTCGAAGGTTGGATGCTTGGTTTCAAACCTCTTCCTACTGAAGTTGTTAAAGCTGTTGACCCACAGGTTAGAACTCTTGGTCCATTTAGGGAATTAATTAACACGACTTGTGCAGATTCATTCTTTATTCTGTGGATGCAGAGGGAAAACTCTCAGTTAAATGTTTACTTTTACAGTTAGAAACGGTAAATAAAGCCCTCGAAGCTTATTATGACGCATGGGACAAGTTCATAAAAGCATGGATTGTCATCAAAATCAAGGATCCAAGTTGTGTATACGAGTGGCGTTTGCAGGTTAGCTACCAAAGTTGTTGCCTGCTCTGAATACTCATGTCATATCCTAGTGGAGTAATTAGTGTTTTGCTGTTTGCAGGCTGAGATTGCCATGAGGGAGGCAGGCAAACCGGGGATGTCTGATGAGGAGGTATTAAACATTTATCTTCTATTCTCTTATATGTTGCACTGTATCTGCAATTTATGCGGCAGGTTAGAACAAATTTTTCCCATGGATATGCTGCAGGTAAAAGATTTTGTTTCACGCTACCTTCCCGCATACAACGCCTACCTTCCTGCCCTCTACTCTGAAGGACCCAATGGCTCAGCTCTGGAACGTTTTCTCCTTATTGAAATTGATGAAGGGAGGAATCCTTTTTAGGTAACTTGTTGACATCTATTTCATTAGCTTTACATTTGCTGTGAAAGCCAATTTTAGTTGCTCAGGGAAGATGTAAATGAAAATGGAAATTAATGGATGATAGCTATTTTCAATTTAAAAATTGGAATGAGTACAGGGAAGAAGCCACAAACTTTGTACTGAAATACCAAAATAATTGTTCATACAAATTCCAGTTTAGATTAACAATTCATACAACACAGCCATGAAACATAAACTCATCAATGAAAATACACGAGTAACCAATAGAATGAATTAGGTGCAGCAGCAGCAAACATTTTCCACACAGCACTCGCAGGATTCATAGCAGCAGCAGCAGCAGCAGACTGTAAACAACCTGCAAAATCACACAAAACAAGTTAACAAACCAAACCCACATGAATTTTAAAAGCAGCAATTACTAGTCAGTATAACTTCACCTTATAATTTACCCAAAATTAACATAAATCGAAAAAAAAACAGAAACTTGGAAAAGAATACAAACAGGGCATAAAGGCAGCCCTTCTCCTCATGTCGTTTCTTGACGTGATCAACATATGACATCTCTTGATTTCTAGGTGCATCCATGATTATGCTCTCTTATATTTTTCAGTGTGGTTTGATATAAAAGCACAAACAAATGCACAAAAAAGCAAAATTTATAGGCAGGAAGTGGAGAGGATTGCTTGAACTTGAAGGCGAAAGCTAATGAATTTATTTCTTCGTCTAACCGTACCTATTTATTATGGTAGTTAGTAGGAAGGTCCCTGTTTATTTCTTGAGCCAATCGTAAGTAATCCAGCTTTGTGAAAAATGAGTCTAAGAACTTGCCACATGGAAGCTTTAAAATGTACCCAGGAATATAGTTTTCACCAGGTTAATCGTAGGAGACAATTGTGTCCACAATTGTAGGAGTATTCAAGCAATGAAATTATGGGAATTACTCTGTTTCATATTTTTCATACTAAATTTTTTGTTAAGAAAATTGTACGACCCCGTTAAATTTTATGCATTCAGAAACGGATCATAAGAATACTGAGGACAACATTCTGGAGAAGTTTTGATTTAATCCATTGGAACAGAAGATTATTATTCTCTTCACTTGTGGGAAGAAAAGGAGTTGTTATTGCTGGAGTTTTCATTTTCTCGGGAAAAAGATTAATACTTTCTTTCTTTGCATTTTACTTTCCAGCTTAAAAGGTTCTGAAACCAAACAATTCATGCAACGATTCTACTTTTCATTCACGGACCACAATGACAACTACTACACCTTGATGTGATCTTACAGAACCAGATCTTTCAACCTTTGAGTTCAGCAATATGCAAATAAGGGAAGATCTGTCAAATTTTGGAACATCAAAACTATGCTGAGAAAGTACCATAAACACCAAACCAAACTAGTCTTTTCTTTGATATATCAAGATAAACACAAACACCCAAATTCAGATATGATCTGTCAACCTGTCTGTTGTTGCATACTGCCAATAGTCCTCCTCCAAACAAGATGCCCACCCTGACTCAGATCCACGAGGGTGTTAACACGATGTTTCACAATTAAACGCACGGCTACTGGCTCTTATGCCAGTTGTTTAGAGGCTATGTTGCACTGCAAAGGTTATACACAACCAAAAGAATATCTACTGAGAAATTGAAGCTCAGTAAGGACATATCCTGGACAAACATACGCAGTCAATCTGAAGCTGATATTTCTTCAACTAGAAGTCAAAAATAATCCCAGATAAGCAAGCAATGTATTCAGAACAACAAAAGAGGAAAGGGCAAAGACTTTCCACATATAATTCTATGTAAAGCTAAACAACGAAGTCATTTTTGAGTGTGTTAGGAAACCAGGATACTACCATCTCTAGTAATAATGAGCCAGTGATCCTGATCACTTGGGAATCTGATCAACTACCAGTTTAAAGAAACAATAATTCCAAAGCTAGAAAGAATTCAGCAAACAAATTCTAAAGGAAGGACGCTACTTTAACTACTGGTGAACTCTAGCAACATTAGCTGCCACTATTTTTCTCTGCTTCGTGTTCTGGCAGTCTTTCATTAGGTTCTAACACCCACAAAACTGCAAATCTGTTAGTTCTTATATTAACATCTGGGAACTTCATTTCTTTTCCTTCCCTGTTCCGTCAAATTTCTTGATAACCAAACATACTCGGGCACAAATTTAATTGAAAACAAGATAGCGTCTGTCAAGGCTCTGGTTCAAAAGACAACCATCTGTATAAACTGAATCAAATTGTTTCGTTTTCTTGCTACTCAAGACAGAATAGGTTACTAGAATATAACTGCATTCTATTCTTTTCTTTTTCTTTTATCACCAATTTTCTCAGTAACCAAACAGATCTCAGAAAATAAAAATGAAAATAAAACTTTCAATTACCTTCAACATAACCAAACAACCCACAATTTTTCATCCCATCACAGCACATATGTATTCATCAAACATTTTCCATTTCAACTTTTCAAGGGAAACAAACAGAGAAAAACCTGAATTCTAGAATTTACTATTATTTGAGAGAAACTGTGTGTAATTTGTCTGCAATCATCAATACAAATACAAATAATCAGTCCTGGTCATTATATAAGGTCATTCTTGCATAGGCAAGATTTGAATACATCATGTCAATTTTTTAAGATTATCCATCCATTTTTCATTTTCAACAAACAATGATCCTTAATCCATCTTCCTTAGTTTGAAATAAATTCCGGATAATATATAATTACCCATAAATTCATGCTTATTGTTTATCCTTAGATTATCCTTAATGCTACTGAGATTCGAATTCTGAAATCAGTATGCAACATGCAAATCTTTGGCTGATCATCAAGTGTTTGTGTTCTAAGTATTACAACAAGGAAAGCTCTGAAAATATGAAGAAAAGCCCAGAACTAATCAAATATTCACTAAGACTAAACATTGCAGATTATAATATAATTACAGCTGCAGGGATACCTCATTATTTATCTAACATTAATTAATTCTAAATATAATCATCAAAACTCTCCTAACAAAACACTCAAATCAAAATCCTCTATGTACAGAAATAGGCTTGTTCTTCAACTTGTGCTTGAATTTTGTGGAGATGTTCTTGGAGCTGCATCAGAAAGTAAATCAACTAATAAGCATTAGTCCCTAGTTTCTTCCCTCAAGAACAAACAAATTATGTTAACGAAGTAAATATATCACCGTGAAGATTTTAAATTACCTAAACCAACTGCCTCCGAGCTTTTCATCAACCTTAATCGTTTGCATGATTCAACAAACATACTGAAAAAGGAAAAGGGTGAAGAAAAATTAGCATCAAGTATCGATAAATTAGTGAAGATTGTTAAGATATTGAATCTTTAAATAATAAATTTAGAGAAAATTAAACTTACTTCCACGGCACATCTCCCACTAACATCCAGTCTCCATCTTTGTCTTCATAAGTTGGTGCATATTCAATTCCATTTACATTATCCATAATCTTCCTCTCATTCAAACAATTCTCTGTTAGAAATTGAAACCCATGTCAGAAATGAGATCGAAGATTTAATTTCCATAGATTTTTCTTTTGATAAATATCAAAAAACATACGTATAGTCAAGCATGAAAACATGTCCTCTAGAGCACTCAAAAGCTGCTGATAACTGCTGTAAACCTCAAGATCAACTTTGCGTAAATATGGAGCTCCGTCGACGGCCACCTTCACATATTTGTAGAAGCAGCTTTTTATCGCATTTTTCCTGAATGCTCTCACCGGCGGCCACCCCACAACCTGTGCCCTAACACATCATCAACATATACAAATAAGCAAACTTTCTATAAATCACGTAAATACGTAGTGCATCATCAGGTAACATTTTTATAAGATTGGAAGTTTGTTTCTTACTTGGTTTTATTTGAGGGCAATGCATCATCATTAACTCTACCACCACTACTTGGGCTCCCAAGGTTTAGATCAACGGTCTCCAAGAACCCACGTTTCGTGCCGGATTTCATTCTACTCTCCCTCGAGTCACTGCCGCCGGGCAAGCCCAAGGTGAGCTTGGTGTCAGATTCCGGCAAGTGATCGACAATTTCTGGTGACATTTTCTTCTAAGAGTTTCTAAGTTACAAAGCCGCTTGCGCGAGAAACGAAGGTGGCTTTGTCTAGTATATATGCAGAGAGGAAGGAGGAACGCAGAAAATGGCCGTCACAATTATTGAACCACTCCGGGACGAACACGTGTCCTTAAAGAGCGGTTATGATTTGTCCATGTAGGCACTTTGTAGGTGACGAAAGCGTGTGATTTTGAGTGCCGGAAAGTTTGGGCCCATGACTGGTCGGTCTGTATAACTTCGAGGTTTAGTTTATTTTTATTTATGTTTTATGGGGTACTATTGTGTGCGACAGGAGTACAATAATGGATTCTTGTGGACCCCAAGATCCCAACAGAATTAAGAGATTGATTTGATTTCATTCTCACTGTCTCTCGCTCGCTCATTTCTTCTTGATGATCATGTGATTTATTTTGAAGTCAATAATTTGATTCAATAATTGACTTTTTTTTTAATTTCAATTATTTTTAATGGTATCCATAGTCTTATGATGAATCATTTGATGGAAGAAAATAAATAAATATATATATATATAAAAAGGAGGAAATTTTGATCAAACAAGAAAAGGGACCCACAAGGATGCATGTGATCTGGTACAGTGTCAAACATGGAATCAAAGACCCTACAATCTGGTGTGTAGAAGGTGCACGAATAAAAAGAGTATGGGACCCACACTTGTAACCGTGTTGGGCTCTTAAAGTGCAAGTCAACTTTATTTTTGTGGCCCAACAAAATAAATAAATAAATAAATGTTTTTACTCTGTGGGTCCCACCACGCACCCATGTGATCGTGTCTGTTTGTCGGAAACTTATTAAATTTATTTATTTTTACAAATTTTCTTTTCCGCTAATTGTATTCGGGAAATTGTTTGCTATCGCCACGTGTCCGCTTATTCAGTTGCTTGTCGGGCATGGAACTGTTTGAGAAAAGAAAATATCATTTCACCCCACACCCCCAAATTTACATTAAATGTGGAGTGAGACAATTAGTTTGAAAACTTATCAGGAATTAACACTCCCAACAATTTTAAGGAAGATGAGTTCGAATGAATGAATGATTTAGTGGTCAAGAAAGAACGAAAGCGAGTTGTAAATCAAAATACCTCAAATTTGAACCTCAAAAGCCACAAAAATATCCAACCTTACCTTTGATATGTGATCACAATGTTGTAGTAAATAAATGGTTTATGAGAAGATGGGGGTCATGACTTGTGATGCTATGATACTATAAAATTGACCAAAAAATTCTAAGAAATTTCATTTAGATAATAATTATAACTTATTTTGATCATAAAAAATAAAATTTTAATAATAATAAATAAATAAATAATATTAAAATACAAATTCTCGTTCAAACTCTTTTAAATAAATAAATATGATATAATCATATTGTTGTAATGTGTTTTATATTATATTTGTTTTCATATTGTAGTATATTTTCGTAAAAATATAAATATATGATAACAATATAAGACTATCAAGTTAATTCATATAAATATATATATATATATATATTTTTTGGTCAGGTATGCCCACTCTTCTTCAACGTGCTCATAAATCATAATTCTATTAATTGCATTGCTAATCTTTGAAAGAAAAGAAGGAGATGCACATAAAGTACTTGATGCCTTGACATCATTAGAAGGAGAAAGGGAAGGTCATTATTGACCAAATTTATCATTTGAAATTCTTTTTAAACTGTGCCCATATGTACCATTGAAGCATACCTATAATAATAATGATCAAATTGTCAAACATTTTAAAGTTAGTGGTATTAATCTAGATACCCAATTGTGTTAATGATTAGCCAATCGGGTCAATTTGGGAACCTTAATTGTCTTTTATGATTAGCCTATGAAGTATAGACATGGTAAGAAATGCAACAAGCCAAAAATGCACGCTCAACACAAAAATATAGTCATTGAATATCACATCAACAAACCAACAACAAGAACATGTCGATGAATTCATGTCTCATCCATAAACATATAAACTTTCTTGCTTTGATTAGACAAGGTTGTTTTCCGAAGTCTACGAACCTTCTTTGTTCATATAAACCAGCTAGATTATTGGCTCTTTCAACATTTTGGTCACATCATTTCTTCATAAGGGTAAGCCACTGTTGTGACTAAACCTAAACTGTTGGTCTCATTTTTAAGGTAACCCATGTTGTTATTGTTAACACGTATACAAATGCACATGTTCCATTTAATGTATGTTTTTCTTAAAAAAGTAATTCAAAATTTAAAGTTAATAGTGAAGGTAAAGATAAATATTGACTGAATGATTAAGATAAATATATTAAATATAAAATTTATTTATGTTAAAATTTTTATGTTAATTATTTTAATTTTTTAAAATTATTTATGATTTATTTTAAATTTTATGTTAAATATTTTATATTTTACGTTCAATGATAAAAAATACAAAATATCGAACATGAAAACCATAATCTTATGTTAAATAATTTATGTTTTTCATGTTCGATATTTTGTTGACATTTCTGTTCGAGTTCAAGAGATAATCGGTGACATAACTGAAATATGATCGATGATCACAATGCATTGCACCCCAATTTAACAAAGAAATCTGGTAACTGGACCTCACGCAACGAACTGTTGTCTGTTGATTCTAAAATTAATTAATGAATTTCAATTTAATTATTTATAATTAATTAATTCTAAGTTCATTGCAAAGACAGTCAAAGATTACAACCGTATTCATTGGAGATTACATAAATAATGGAGTGATTTTGTTTCAAAATTTAATCAATTCAAAAATCTTACGAATCTTGATAAATTAAAATATTATTTTAAATAACACATATCGAATGCAATTTCAGTAACTCAAAAATTTTATTAATTAATTAATTAATTAAATGACTAATTAACAGTAATTGGTTGGTACTTAGAATATCTTTGTAATAGAATTCAGATTAGATTCTGTACCAGAACAAACTAAACTAGTTCACTTTGTTGGTTTCCATGTCGACCCACTAACCACGTGCTTTCTTAAGTAAAGATGAAAATAAACTAGAACTTGGCTACTGGTTATGAGTAAGACTATGGGATCATGGGTTTTGTCCAAAAATATTCTCCACTGTTAATTGGCACTTAATAAAGATAATTATTCTAGTTAAATAAGTTTGTGTCTTCGATTAAGTTGATAAATTAATCTATGTTCAACTCGCGGTTCATCTTGTCTGACCCTTTCACGAGCATAGGAGAAGTGTAAAGAAAGAAAAACGTCATAGATCACATTATTAACAACTTACAATATTAACGGATGAATTTGAATTACATGATATATAATTTGTGTTCATTCATAATTAACATGTCATAACGATAAATGGCTTCATCCTAATCTCTTAAAGATATTCAGGTTAATTGATAGAGATTTAACAATGAAAAATAAGACATGTCTAATGAACAGCCAATGGTCATAGCTTAAAACATAATACAACAACATATTGATGGAAGAGATCGAACAAATTAATAATCTTGATTTTCTATCCCAATTCATATTTAGTTATTACAACAGTCATAGATTTACCAAGAATTGCCTGCTTAATCAGTGTACAAAATTATCAAATAAATAATAACAAACATCATCAAATATAGAAAACCTGTGTACGAAAATGATCAAATTCTGTCAAAGTTCTGATTATCAAACTTAATTTGGATAATTAAGTCATGATCATTCTTTCTTTGAACTTCCTTTTGCTTCTGATCTCTTCATTATCCTCAGTCTCTTGCATGATTCAATAAACATCCTGTAGACCATAATTAATAGTAAATAATTGTTAATTTTCTACGCCAATATATATATATATACACACACACTTATACATAATTATATAATTTTTTACACGATCGGCGCCTTTTTTTTTATAAAAATCAAATTTTGTATATTAATTGAATTAGTTATTGATTTTTTTAAAATTTATTATTATGATTGAAATAGACAAAAAGAGAAATTTAATTAAATTAAAAGAAGTTTGTAAATAGTTTTAAAATTGAGGTGGCATAGTTGAAATTTTGGTCAAGAATCTTTATATATGACCATTCGCTGTAATGATTTCTGGCTTTGACTCAATAAGGATAATATGGTCATCTATCCGACACCATTATTAGGGCAATTGCTTGTGTCGGCAGGATCAGGTTCAGGACCAACGTCAAAGAGCGTGAATCGGGTGTCAAAGATTATCAAATGACACATTTGCCACTTTCTTTTCACAGAGTCAGTCAAAGAAATTCAGACTGGTAATTTTTTTTTAAAAAAAAACTATTTTGATAAAGAATTTCATACAATAGTAAAAATTATTTTAATTTTTCAATATCTTATATCTTTTAAGATAAAATTTTAAAAAATAAAACGTAAAAATATACATAATTAACGTCAAATTTAAAATATATAATATAAAAAAAAACCTTAAAATACAAAACAGAAAAAAATTAGATGTAAGTTGCATATTGTAATACAAATCTTATCTAATTAATCAAATGTAAGTGTAATACGGCTGGAAATGAAAGACTTACTCCCAGGGAACGTCTCCAGCTAACATCCAGTCTCCTTCCTTGTCTACGTAAATGGGAACATATTCAGAGTTGCTGTCTGCATCCTTCAAGGCCTCACCTGCATGCCATCAAATTGGGTCATTTCACGTTTCTGTATATGTTTTGATTAATTATTTATGTCTTCACTAATTATATGATGATCAAGAGCATAAATGGATAACTGTCCAATCATTGATTAATCAATTTTATTAATCTAATTTTGCATGTCCAGCCTATATGCATGTATGAATCCTGGAAAAAATAGTTGAAAGAGTGTTACTTACTTATTCCGGAACAAACGAAGAGCTTCTCGAGCGCCATGGCAAGATCCGAGTAATCTTTGTGCATGGCCAAATCGATTTTACGAAGGAACGGAGCTCCGTCCATGCTGACTTTCACGTACATTTTGGACGTTTCAAGGCGATCTTTATCATTAGAACTGTTCTTTTTCCTGTAAGAACACAGCGGCGGCCACCCCACAACTTGGCCCTTTGTGGGAATTTTCCGGTCTGCATTTGTGTTATCAGACTCTTCAGAAACAATATCAGAGAAAACCCTTTTCTTTTCAATCTTATTGTTGTTCAATGAACTTATAAGACCGCCACCGCCGTCCCCCGGGAGACCCAATCTCAGCTCAGTAATCTCAAGTTCCAAACCTTCTTTCGCCATTTTTGTCCGGTAAGGGTTAGGGTTTCAAGTTTATGTTTGAAATTTGAAAAACTTTTTGGGTATATGATTCAATGCAGTTTGATAGGTATTTATGAAAATAGTTTAAGAAATGAAAAGGGTTTTACACCAAGAAGAGAAGAGAAAACATAGTGAGAGCAATGACAGGTCAACTTAGGCAGATTGGTCGGTCACATGAGAAGCAAACGGGTGGCCTATTTGCTCCCTCTAGACACCGTTAAAGGCCGGCACTATCAGTTGGAAATGGGACAAATCGTAGGGCTGTTGGCAACTTGATGATTTGGTGGGATTTGATCTTGGCCGTTTGATTTTTTTATTGGGAACAGGCCATGTGCTCTGCCTGATTGAAGGGGTCTTTGCAATTAATTTTATAAAATAAGAAAAAGTCGTACAAGTAGCACTATGATATAGGGCAAGCATGCATGTGTTTGGAAACATGCTAGTTAATATCGATCAATTATTTTTGTGCCATTCTCATGCTTCTTATGTTCATCAGAACATATGTATGTATGATTTTATGATTTAATGCACATGAATCATCATATCATGATTTCGTGGATGAATCTAATAACCCTAAATTCAAAAATGCTCATCAAATATGATTATATTACAGGATATGGGATATGTATGCTATACATGATGTCGACGTAATGTGTCATGTAAATAGATCATGTATGTGCCATCTGTTCTAAGCAAAACTGATATTATAGATCATGATACGTTGGTATATATGCATGTACTGATGGGTGTATATGGAGGTCAAGAATTGTAACAAGCAACTGATATTAATTTGTGCTGATGGGTTATTCTGTTCATGTATGAGTATGATCATGCATGTAAATGGGAAAGGACTTGCTATATAGCAAACAAAGAATGGAAGAAATGGCCTTGCAATAACAAGTTCCAGCCTAGTCAACTTTGGATTGTCTTGGGACCAGAACAGACCTCCATGACTTCAGAACCACGTTAAGTGTTGCTGTCCAAACTACCTAATATGAAGCGGCATCTCTACCCTAGCTGGAAAAGTACTTGCTCAAGAAGTACTTCTCATGACCGCAAAGTACTCTTTCATTCTAGAAACAAGACCACCTAAGCCTAATTTTGAACCTAAGAGATTAATCGTAAGAAATACCCAAGTTCTTAAGGTAACCGAGTGTCACAAATTCATCATTCCAGGTGATACATACAGAAACATATGTGAGTGACATTATAGCATGAAGAACGTGATGTTGCAATAAGAAATCAGTGAGAAATTGATTGAAAATAAAGAGTTATTCGATGATATTGCAACAAATTTGGGATTACCTAGAAGAAGAAATTAACATGGTGATGGTGTGAGCATGATAAAAGGTTTGATGTTGACTCCCAAATCATGCAAACAAAACAAGAATCATGAATATCTACAAACATCAGGCAACTAAATCAAGAATCTGAACTACGAAATCGATAATAATCCAGCAAATAACTCCCATTTCTGTAATTGGTCCCTGAAATTAATAATCCCATTTTAATCAATCAATTAATTAAATTTATATGGCCCAATAAATTTCAACTCCATTATCAACCTGTACATTAACAAATTAGAACCCTAACTTCACATAATCATTGGAACAAATCTATTTTCATCAAACGCATAATAACTCTGAATTTTGATTACTTTTGTTTTGAGACTTACAATTATAGAAAGATCAGGTCGTCCATGATTGATGTTTGGTGGATTAAAAAATAAAGAGAGAGAGAGAGAGAGAGACGTAATTCCGTACACCCACATGAATTATGCATCCATGCATGTTCATGCGCATCTTAAAAATGATTTCAGAATCGTGCTTATTAAGTCTTGAAGATTATCTCATCACCAGTGTTTTCGTGAGCAAATAATAAGGCAATATCTTATGCTAAAGTGATCTTAAGATAGGAGGCACAAATTATTGGTGGAATCTTCAAAATTTAACTTATTTTCTAACTTAACATTATATTTATTACAGAATCACAGTTTAAAAATTTGTTTAGAGTTGTAAAAAATTTTAAAAAAATTAAAAAATTACTCGTGATAGTCATATGATTGAAATGATCATAAACTATACTCTGGTTGAGTTAGAACACATGTTTTTTTTTCATTTATTTGATATGTATTAAATTGAGTATTTGTTTATCATTTTTTTCTTTTGAGTAAGCAAGAGCTGATTCCAAGTTCCAAGCTCCAATTCAAAATCTTGGAAGCTGTTAACAATGTTTTGGACACATACCTAAACTAGAAGCAATGTTGACCTACTACATTTGGAAATCCTCCATTACATGTTGTCCTGAAATTTATGATCTATCGTAAGACTAACCATGAAGACACAAAAAAATATTCTTGATCACTATCTCTATGATTTAGTATTTGCATTTGTTTCTATTGAATGTATAATATGTATTTATAAGATCTAGTATTTGGTGGGAGGAGGGTGAATAGTATGCCACGGCTATTAATTAAAGAAGCTGTTGTCTCTTCCCAACCGAGCATATGTTTCCCATGGTTCAGACAAGGCAAAGAGATTCATCACAGGGGTCCCCACATTAGGGCACAAGTGATGGATTTATCACAAACAAAACACTGAATCTCGTTGTCTCTTGTATATTCTTGATGATGATATCATCACCAGACATCCAAACTCTAATTAAATCCCCAGGTTGATCTTGATGATCAGATATCAGATCAAATGATCAATCACATTCAGGATATGAACCTCATCTCTATTATCACATCTTCAGCCGGTGATTGAGATATGAAATGGGTGGAAAGTGTGATGACACATAGGATATAGATACATGGAGCATGTCTTCATAACCTACATGCATGTGAATTACACATGAAACCAAACCCATTAAGAGCAAACATTTGGATGCAATAATCTCACACGGTTTCTAATGTTTTGAATGAAAATTTGTGGTGAAGAATATTTAGAACCCTAGCTTGTATGCTAGTTTTCTTGCTTGATGAATTTGTGAAGGAAAAGAGAGTCTACAACTATGTCAACTAAGTTGATTGAGGATTTTTTTTTATACATGTGGATATGATTTTGATAATGTGTGTCAATTAGGTCCATTAATTACATAAATGAATGACATGTCTAAAAAGAAATTTGTCTATTTTAAAGCTTTACTTATGTAATGTAACAATTGCAAATATACAATCAATATATTTTATATTTCTTAATACAAAATTTAAAATATATAACAAATAACTTAAAATATAACATAGAATTTGAATTAATTAATTAAAAAATATAAATATAAAAATTAAAATAATTAACATAAATTTAAAAAAATTAATGAAAATTTTGACTTATTTGTTATATATAAATATATTAAATTTAATTTGTAAAATTAACAAATGTAAGGACCTACGTAATATTATCCCATGTGTTCTAAGCCCTGTGGGCCTTGTGTGGCCCAGTTCATAAGGCCAATCCTTTTGTTTTAAATCAAAGTTAAGAGTTCCTCTATATAACCTCTGACTGACTTCTGAGAACACCCATTCATATATGTGCATATTACAGACAATGTCAGCCCATAACGCTCAAACCCGAGCCCATGAAATCCTTTCTTCTACTGTCTTTTCTGTTAGGGTTAAAAGCTCTGATTTAACCTAGAAACTCGCGTTAGCTAGCCGATTGTGTTTTCTCTGTCAGCTTCAACTTCTTGATTCCAGCTCTGATCTAATATTCAGGTATGTAACAGTATGGTTTTTCATGTTTGAATTGAATCGATTACAGAAATCTATCTTTAGGTCGCGTCTGGTTGTGTCTATATGTGAGTCTTTCTCTCTCTCTCTTTTTTTTTCTCGATCTGTGCCGATTTGAATCAAGTTATGATTCATGGGTCCCAGTTTTTTTTGGAAGCAATCGGAGACTTACGAAAAGGATAAAAAAGAAAAATTGCGAATTGATCGCTTGTATAATTTTATTTGATTAGAAATTCATAACTAGGTTTAGAATTTCGAAACTTGAAGTCAATATGTTAACTGATTCGGTGGTAGCTTCGCTTGTCGATGATAGACGACGGTGAATTTGATTTGTTTTTATTTGTCTTATCATTCTCGAAAACTAGATAAGTTGATTACTTCCAATTTAAGTAGCATGGTATTTTCATTGGGGGCACTTTTTATTTTCTAATTTTGTGTATGTAAAAGTTTAGAGGGGTCTCTGAGGGACCACTGACTAGGTTCTGCCTTGTTCCAAGGTAAGTATGAATGTGAAAACCATTCATGGAAAGTAGTTTTTCATTCAATGTCTGATTCATTGCTTTTGGATTTGTAAAAGACTTCAAATGTGTGAATTAAAATTTGAAACAAAACTATTCTATTTGATGTTCTTGGTCATAGGACTTCCGTTAAAATTTGCTGGAAAGATGTTATTATCTTTTTCCTTTTTTTTGGGTCAATAAAAGGTTTTAAAGAGAACACAATCTGAGAAGTCAATGTTTTATTTGTATCTTTGTTTACCATCTTTTTGATGGATTTTGTGCGTACGCCCATTGTGGCACAGAAAATGTCTCATGATAGCTTTGTAGTTGTTAATTTTTCAAAAGTATCAAAATCATCTGTTTTTCTTGACTATGAGTTTTGTTTTGATAATGATGGCGAGAAATAAGTTATATCGTTATGTTTGCTAATGATACGGTCTCAATCTTATCTCTATGCTGGTTAATCTTTGTGGATGATACTTTTATAGAATCACAGGGGATAATTCTTTGTTTCAGTCTTTAACAGAATAGTTTAATGGGAAAGAAAAAGTCTGAGGAGGGTGGTGCAGCCACAAAATCTAAGTCAAGCAGTAAAGAAGTTTCAAAAGATGGGAAAAAAGATAAGCTGTCAGTCTCTGCCATGCTTGCCAGCATGGACCAGAAACCTGATAAAACTAAGAAGGGGTCATCCTCTTCTTTGAGCACTGCTTCTGGTAAATCCAAGTCAAAGGCAGCATTGCAAATTCCATCTTACACTGATGGCATTGACCTCCCACCCTCAGATGAAGAGGAGGATTATGCATCAGACGAAGAACAACAAGAGATTGATGCCAAGAAACAACTCAACAGACAAAGAAATGGTGCAAGGCAACTAGACATCTCCATAACTGACAAAGAAATGAAGAAACGAGAAAAGAAAGACATGCTTGCTGCACATGCAGCACGGCAGGCAAAGCTGGAGGCCCTTAAGGATGATCATGATGCTTTTACTGTTGTTATTGGTAGCCGGACTTCTGTTCTTGAGGGCCAAGAAGATGCAGATGCGAATGTCAAAGACATCACAATTGATAATTTCTCTGTGTCAGCCCGTGGTAAAGAACTCTTGAAGAACACATCAGTAAAGATATCTCATGGAAAGAGGTATGGTTTAGTCGGACCCAATGGGATGGGCAAGTCTACACTATTAAAGCTTCTTGCTTGGAGGAAGATACCAGTTCCTAAAAATATTGATGTGCTTTTGGTTGAACAAGAAGTGGTTGGTGATGATAAAACTGCTCTTCAAGCAGTTGTTTCAGCCAATGAGGAGCTGGTCAAAGTACGAGAAGAGGTTGCATCTTTGCAGAATGTATCATCTGCTGATGGAGGTGAGGACAATGATGGCGCTGATTTGGATGATGCAGGAGAGAAGCTTGCTGATTTATATGAGAAATTACAGATCTTGGGTTCAGATGCTGCCGAGGCTCAGGCATCAAAGATTCTTGCTGGATTGGGTTTCACTAAGGAAATGCAGGGTCGTCCTACCAAGTCATTTAGTGGTGGCTGGAGGATGAGAATATCCTTGGCCAGGGCACTCTTTGTGCAGCCAACTCTCTTGTTGCTGGATGAACCCACCAATCATCTTGACCTTAGGGCTGTTCTGTGGTTGGAGGAGTACTTGTGTCGGTGGAAGAAAACTTTGGTGGTTGTTTCACACGATCGAGATTTTCTTAACACCGTCTGCACTGAGATTATTCATCTCCATGATCAAAAGCTCCATTTCTACCGTGGGAATTTTGATGATTTTGAGAGTGGGTATGAGCAGCGTCGTAAAGAAATGAACAAGAAGTTTGAGATTTATGAGAAGCAAGTGAAAGCTGCCAAGAGGTCAGGGAACCGGGTGCAGCAGGAGAAGGTAAAAGATCGTGCTAAGTCTGTCGCAGCCAAGGAAGCATCAAAGAACAAAGCGAAGGGGAAGATTGATGAGGATGAGCCTCTGCCAGAGGCCCCAAAGAAGTGGCGAGATTACAGTGTGGAATTCCACTTCCCTGAACCTACTGAGCTGACGCCACCGTTGTTGCAGCTAATAGAAGTGAGCTTCAGTTATCCAAACCGTGAAGATTTCAGGCTGTCTAATGTTGATGTGGGTATTGATATGGGGACTCGTGTCGCTATTGTTGGACCCAATGGGGCTGGAAAATCTACTCTGCTGAATCTTCTTGCCGGTGACTTAGTTCCAACAGAGGGTGAAGTGCGAAGGAGCCAGAAATTAAGGATTGGAAGATATTCCCAACATTTTGTGGACTTATTGACCATGGATGAAACACCAGTTCAGTATCTTCTTCGACTCCACCCTGATCAAGAGGGACTCAGTAAACAGGAGGCCGTCCGTGCCAAACTTGGGAAATTTGGACTCCCCAGCCATAATCATCTCACTCCAATTCTAAAATTATCTGGAGGGCAGAAAGCTCGGGTTGTCTTCACTTCAATCTCCATGTCAAGGCCTCACATATTACTATTGGATGAGCCTACAAATCATTTGGACATGCAGAGTATTGACGCTCTGGCTGATGCACTAGATGAGTTTACTGGTGGAGTTGTATTGGTCAGTCATGATTCGAGACTCATATCACGCGTATGTGAGAATGAAGAAAAAAGTGAAATTTGGGTTGTAGACAATGGAACTGTGATGTCATTCCCGGGAACCTTTGAAGATTACAAGGAAGAGCTACAAAGAGAGATTAGAGCAGAGGTTGATGAGTGAGGTGACATAAGGCGTAGGTATTGTTGTCTCCACTCCCGTCCCTTGCTCTACAATTTTGCATGTCCTCTCGTCATTGTGCTCAGTTATATCATTCACGGAGACAAATCTTCTTTTTTTACAGAAATGAGCGTCCTCATGTATGTTGCGGATATGTTGGAATAACAAACCTTATTAGTTCATAAACTTTGCTCTTCGCTGTATACATGTACCTATACGTTACTAAATTATTGTTCATCATGTTGCTGTGAGAGTTATTTACTGGGATGGTCGAACATTATGTAGTAAATGTTTTGTATTATGCAGTAAATGTTTTGTTCTTTCTATGCTTAGCTTGTTTCGTGCATTTGCAGCATTCAGTTTTAAGAAAAAATTTTGAATAGAATAATTTAATTATATTAATATAGTAAAATTATTTAATAAATAAAATAAGAATGATAAAAAAAATAAAAAATTATAATATTTATTTTTAATTTAATTTTATTATTATTATTATTACATATATATTTTTATTTAGTTATTTTTAAATATGCATTTAATTGGTTTCTTTGGTTAATTCAACTTGTTGGAATAATCAAGTAGGACTTGGATGGTGATGGGGGAGGGGAATAGGCAATACAATCTTTTACCAAGATAAGATTGTTTCTTAAATCTTTTTTTATCCTTGAATTCATGAAATTATTAATATGTAACATAATTTATAATAAAATAATATAAATTAAATTTTAATTTATATCATTAAAATATAAAATTAATTTATAAATTTTATTAAAATATTACATAATTTATTAATAATATTATTTATTAATATTTATTTAAAAGTTAACAATAAAAAAGATTCCAGTAGAATGTACCAACATCTTTTAATTAAATTGTTTAATGCAATACAATGTTGATGACCAAAATACTTAGGAGAGTATACTTAGTCCGATGGGATATTCTAATAGTATTAATAACAAGAAAGAGGAAGAGGCTTGACATGAAACACTGGGGCAAATGACTTTCAGGCTCGACTCACAATTTTGCCTGTTTTCCAGTCATGGATTCGCCAGTTACTGCCCACGCCTTGCTTTCCTGACCAATTCCATGCCTCTACCCGGACAACATCGCTCCTGTTGACATACTACAAAACAAGTATATTATTATGCTGAGCGACACTGTGACGATGCTTATAACTCTATTGAACAAGTTAAGTTGTGGTCAATTGGTTTATCGTGAAGGAAAATGATCGACCTCAATCTGTGACCAAAAGATTACCCATATCAGATTCATTTCAATCGTCTTTGGCGTCGACAAGTAGTCCTATACTCTTCTGATGATTCAGTGCTGTTTCCTGTGCAATTTACAGAAGCAGGAATGAAATGGAGGAGTAAGATTTTGATAAATTTTCTCTCCAACGTAATAATAAAAATAATCACTAGTTTAGTACCTGTAAAAAACCCTTCAAGGCAGCTATGGATAACTTGGAATCAGTTCCTATTTGGTATGATCTGACTTCAAAATCTTCCTGGAAAACACGTCCATCCTCCGACAATGTTCCTGTAGTTGGTTCAGCAATCGTATCAAGTTCTGTAATCATTGCTTTCCCGTTTAAAGGTTTCCAGTATTCCTTCGTGGCTGTAAAAAAAATGTAGTGATTTTGGATCATATCATGTTCCACACAACAAAAGCTATTGCTAGACGACGATCTTAATTACTCTGGGGCGGTGCAAGCTACCTGCTTCTTGTACTTCCGGCCTTCTGCTGGTGACAACATCCCAAAAATGTTACCAGCAATGATCTGGGAAAAGACTTTGACGTGCTGTTTAATCTGAAAAAATTAACAGCTGTGAATTTAGAGTTATTCCTGTTACTATCCATGACCGTTGTTGTTTTATTCATTGGACACCACCTAAATGGCAAAATCTCCATGGAGAATTAATGTTTGTTGCAGGCAAAGGTGTCAGCTCCCGTGAAGACAATTGAAACAGTAAAATATCCGAAGCAATTAGGAAAACTAGAAGACGCATAAGCCAGCACAATTCTTACAAACAAAAAACTGGAAATCCCAATTCACTGATGAAGGATTATAACTATGGCAACAAGATTACATAAATATGTGTTTGTACTGAGCTGATGTTATTAGTTGTTTTCCATTAGCATTATTATTCTCTCTTAATTTCTTTTACCCACACGTAACATAATTATTATTTCCATCCTGGAAGGAGATTCCAGCACGCTGTCCCCTTTGCATTCCTTCCCATACTCCATATTTATCTCAGAAAGCTCGGTACGCACCACAACTGAACTGAGCCAGGAATGCTCTGAAAAACATATTACATTTCGTTCGGTCAAAGAAGAAAGGAATTATTAACAGAGATTTCTGTAAAATTCCTATGGTCTCTAAGTACCTTGTGAAGATAGTAATCTCATAATCAAAATTCATTCAAAACTTATCATATCCTACAAACCACTTACCTTTGAATCCCATATCTAATCTCCATGGAGAGGGACAAATAAAGCTTCGATCAAAGCGGCTACATTCTAGGCAAATTTCCTTAATTTTCTTGTTCATCATCACTTCTAAACTGTATTGAAAAGAACTTGAGTGCTATTATTGAGAAATTGACAAAAGTCATAAATTTAGCTGGCATCAGAGTTTTGCCTGTCTTGAACTTGAAGTCACGAACTTGCCAGTCATGACTCATACTTAAAAATCCAAGTATCTATTTGTACAACATCACCCCTTCCAAAACACAAAACAAAATACAAATTACTACTCCTATCTGTAATTCAGTAGTATTTTTGTTTAATAACCACAAAGGAAACTCCATCTGCGAAGAACAAACCACCCATATCAAACCTCTTACTCTCACCTCCGATGTTGTGCCGAAACTATGTATTAATATTATTCATCAAGGCTTCGGCAGTAAAGATGTGAGATGTTATTAAATCCCGCCGTCGCCGGCTTTCTTATTCTTATGATCGTCTCCGGTTCTTGCCCGGAAGAAATTAGAGAGATGTCAAATGACCTGATCTAACAAGGAAGCCATACCAAGCTCGGTCGAAAAAACCTTAATAATTTTTTTTAAAAAAATAATTTAATTTAAAATTAATTTAAAATATAATAAAATAATTAAAGACATAATAAAAAAATTGTATTGTTGTAATTTTTTTTATAATTTAAAATAATTAATTTTGAACCGTATATAATATTTTTTTTCAAATAAAATATAAATCTAAAATTATTATTTAAAAATTGTAAATAATTAATTATAATTATAATTTTATTGTATTAAATATTATTAAATTAATATTTTAGTGCAATTTAATCACTCATTTTGTATAGAATTATTTGATTAATAAAGTTTGTTTGTCGTTTTTGGCATTTGGGAGGTAGGGTCCACAGTTTTGGATTTTCCCTGAGAAAAATAATGAATCCAAAAGGAATTTTTTATGCAATGAGTGATTGAATCTATCGTACCAACTTGCAATCACCTGAATAAAAGAATCTCAACCGTTCAATCCATCAACGTTGTTGCCTACTATCGTGATGATATCAGCCTCCACAATCTAACAGTCCAAAATTCCATCCCTATTAAAAAAAATAAAAAAAATTAAATATGAAAATATAAAATATTTTTTTTTATTAATTTTTAAAATTTTAAATATAATATCGAGATATAAAAAAATATTATTAATATTTAAAATTAAATATAAAAATATATTTTTTTATTAATTTTATAAAATTTTTATATTTAAATATTATTTTATTTTGAAAATATTTTTATTTTTGAATTGATTTAAACAACTATTTATTTGTCGGTATTTTAATTTTTAATGATAAAGACAAACGATCCAACTGAACGAAATCTCAGTCGTCTGATTAAATATTCAGAAGGACCCCACAACACTTTTCACAATCGGAGGGTTTAGAAAACAACCTCTTACCCTCACTGCCCAGAATCACTCCCTGCGTTCGTTTATGGTCTTCTCTTAGTTGTGCATCGACAACGGTGTGCAAATACCGCAACAAAGCCGACGCGATATTTTCTCCAGAAAATGAAAGAAACCCAACGGAGAAGAACAGAAAGTGAGCTTTTTCTATCCTTCTCTTCCACTCTCTGCTCTTATCTCTCTCTTTGTTTAAATTTGGTAAACCGTTTATTCCTCAACTACATAATTTTTTATATTATTTTCTCATCTGGGTATGTTTGTTTTTGCCATTTTTGTTGTTAATTTAGCTTGATTTGTGCAACTACGAGTGGGTTTTTAGTTGATTTGATTTGATTGGATTAGGATACGTAGGCATGATTTGAAGTTTCGATTTTAGTCACAGTTATCATTTAAAGTTTTTGCTTTTGGGGTAATTTGTAGTCTCGTGATCGTTTTAATATTGATTTCTGGGTTCTTATGAGCTTGTGCTGTGTGCTTGATGCTGTTATTTTTTTTTATTTGTGTAGTATTAGATGATTTGCTTGTCTGTGTATTAGCTTTGTGTTATGTTGTTGAGTGCTGTATTAGTTTGGTTATCAAGATTTAGCGGTATTGATCAATTTAGAAATAACCCATTTTCCAAATTTCACAGATCAGTTAATTTGTGAGAAAATGTAGCTTACTTTATCATGAATTTGGTAGTCATGTTCTGGTAAATTCTGCTTCTTTTTCGCCTGATTGCCTTGATATTTACTAAGTAGACAGCACTTCTTTCCTTTCTATAATGAGCCTGACTGTCTTGTTAGCAATGGCTTCTCTTTTGGTAAGATGCTATAGCTTATATTAATTACTGTGCAATATTGTCATGGTTTGAGTTAATACCTGTAGTTGGAGTATATTGATAAAATGTTCAGTGAGAAATTAATTATAGTCCTGGTTTCATGGCAGCTTCTACATGATCTATACAGAAATCATTGAATCTTTCAAACTTCCGAGTGCCAGGTGTTGGAAGGTCATCGGTGCAGATTGTTGAACATATCAGACTTGTCTTTGTTCTTTCACAGAGGCTATTTTGGGCAAAAAGTGGTATTAATTGGAAAGTTCTTTAACACCAACTTATGCATTCTCATCTTCCAATTTGGTTGGAAGGCTTAAATGGATGTTCCCTTGCCGGGACCAATTAGAGACCAAACTGACCAATACCCTTTGCTAATGGAACCGATGCATCGGCAGAATGAGCATGAGCACACAATTGACATAACAACAAATAATGATGCTTCATCAAGTTCATCTCATGAGGAACAGCCTCATGGAACAGACTTACCTCAGCGTGAACATAGATCATCAAGTAGTACAGGAGCCCCTTCTTACCAAATGGTCGAAACTTCTTCATCTTCCTTGAATAGATTAAATTCTAGAAATTCATCTTTTATGAGGAGAGCTGATGGGTATGGACATCGTCGAAGAAGCCCGTTGAATTCCGGGCTATGGATTTCTGTTGAGTTAGTTGTTACTGTGAGTCAAATAATAGCATCCATTGTTGTATTGTCATTGTCTAGAAATGAAAATCCTCAAGCCCCGTTGTTTGCATGGGTTGTGGGTTATGCATCTGGTTGTGTTGCAACACTTCCCATTCTTTATTGGCGTTTTCGTAACCGCCACCGCAGATTTGACCACGATTCCACACAATCACATCAAGGCTCTTCCCAACCAAATCCTGCTGAAACCTCTGCATCATATACGGTTATCTCAGTTACTCAAGCTTCAGATGAGGAAAATAATCGATCTACAGAAACAGAAGCGGGAAATGGTCAGAATGCGGTAAACTTCAGTACACGGTATGTTTTGGTTAGATCTTTGTATTTGATTTTCAAATTGCTGGGCCTTTTATCTTGAGTAAATTGATCTCCCAGTATAAATTCCCATTTCTTAGCATTTTCTAGTCTACATTCTGTAATTTCTTTTCTGATAGGTTTCATTCTTAAGAATGGCGAGAATAAATGCATTCTGATTAAGTTTGTTTGTACCAATAGTTCTAAATTTTGTAGTATTTTATGATGTGAGTAAAGATGATGGATTCATAAATTGGACACCTTGATTAGGATTTTTCGCTTGCATTTTAATTATCTATTTATCCGAGTATCCCAAATTTTTTAGATTCTGTTATGATAATCTTATCAAGGAATCTATTAAATGCTTTATTAACTTTTTCTTTCTCCTCTACCATAAGTACTTGCAGCTGAAGCTATGTTATGCACATGTAAAACGTAGTGGTGTTGATGCATATGGTATCAGCATAGAGGTGGTGCAATTCATGGTGGATAACAATATTGATATGTGGTGGTTAGCGTTAGTGGCCGTAGCATTTCTATTTTTTGGTCGAGCCGTGACTTTTTATAGCCTTGTAGACTGAACTTAGAAAATTGATGATTCTTTTGGTGCATTTTAACATTTTACGGGGAATGAGATAGTCCTAATTCTGTTCTCGTCTTTCTATCAAAGTGTCAAATCTATTAAAAGATGAGAAGTCAGATGTGGTGATTCTTAATAACAGTATTCTCTCCCTTACATTAAGAGTAATAGCTATTCAAATAATATCATGAATGTGATATAAAAGCATGAACCCAAAATAGTTTCTCATTCTAGTTCTCCTTCAATACAATCGTATTCACCAGTCAATCAAAAAAGCAACTGACCATTTTATCTGTTCGTAGTAATGTTAGGCTTACCTTCAATCCTTGAATAAGACAATCTTAATTCTTTCAATCAGTTGTGGTCTAGGAGTTTATCTACTTTGCATTAGTATACCTCTTTTGTTATCTTCGCTACTTGGTTCATTGTCACCTACTGGTACTCCCGCAATTTAAAAAAATGTAGCGGTAGGTTAAGATGGTGGAATTTGAACTTCAAAAATTTAGTCAGTTGGAAGAGAGAATTCACTGAACTCTTAATTTTGTGGGACTGCCTAGATACTACAAAGAGATAAAGGAAGTATATCAAAGATGCAGACTCTTATTTTGATATCAAACCTGTTTATTTGATTTGCTTAAAGTTTCAAGTTATGCATAGTGTTTATAACCAGATCTCTCCTCATTGGTACATAGCAAATGATGCTGCCCAAAATCCCCATCATTAAGATTAAAAGTACTGAAGATTAGATGGTAGGCTCAATAAATTGGAAAGTGTATCTTATCTACTAACTTGATCAGTTATGCTAGGATAATCTCTTATTAAATAACTAACTACTTTTAACCATTACGTGTGCATATATTGTGGTTAAAGATACTTATTCCCTAAACAAATATAATAAAATCAACATATTTAGTTTAAATTGGAATTTGTGCTCTATTCTAGTATAATTTACTGCAAATTCCCATATGTTAATTAAGAAAGTTGATGGATGTGTTGTGATTTTCAGACTGAATGGATTGGTGGACCATTTCAAGATGGCTTTAGATTGCTTCTTTGCAGTGTGGTTTGTTGTCGGCAATGTGTGGATTTTTGGAGGTCATTCTAGTCCCTCTGATGCTCCCAAATTGTACAGGTACCTGTTATTCACTTGTACTTTTTTTTTATGCTTTTACTGGGAATTCACCACAGTTGCATCTATTAACTGTTGCTTGGTGTACTTGTAGATTATGTATAGTGTTCCTTACCTTTAGCTGTATTGGATACGCCATGCCATTCATATTATGTGCAACAATATGTTGTTGCTTGCCTTGCATAATTTCTGTCCTGGGCATCCGGGAAGATTTTTCTCAAACCAGAGGAGCTACTGTGGAATCCATTAATGCTCTACCAACCTACAAGTTCAAGTCAAAGAAAAGTGCAAACCCCAATGATCAGGACAACTCAGGAGCAAGTGAAGGTGGGATCTTGGTTATGGGGACTGAAAGAGAGCGTATGATGTCAGGAGAAGATGCGGTAAGTCTGATAGCAGATTCTGTTGCTGCTTTATGATTTGTTATAATTGAGGAACCAGTTAATTGATTTTGGACTTGGAGCAGGTGCCATAGTTAAACTGAGACGAAGCTTAGCATAAAAAGCTTGCCCCGTAGTCATAGAACTAATAAGTCAGATGCATTTTGCTGAGTTTGCTTCTCTTAAATTTAGTCACTGAACTTGCATATCGGTTTGTCAACCTGGCATAAACTGTTTTTCAGAAGGGATTACAATCCAGCCCAACCGTGATATTTAGAGTTCTTTCACTTACATTATTAAGCAGCTCCCAAAAATACACCTTCTGTTTGAATTAAAATATTAAGACTGTAGAGAAATGGAAATATATAGTGATGAGTCAAGAAATTAAATTCTTGCATAACATGCTTCACTATTCAATTAGATCTTTAATGCAGTACCTGTGTTTTCTCTCTCCTCTATTGATGCAGGTTTGTTGTATTTGTCTAGCAAAGTATGCAGACGATGATGAGCTTAGGGAGCTGTCATGCCTCCATGTCTTCCATGTGGAGTGCGTAGATAAATGGTTAAAAATCAATGCATCGTGTCCTCTTTGTAAAAGTGAGGTTGGAGAGAGTAGTAACGCATTACCTTCACCATTTGCCAGGGACGCAACCCAGCCCTGAATTTATATAATGTATGAGATTGAGACATGAACCGAAGGCAGTGTACAGGGGAACAGCTGCAAGCCAAGTAGTGTTTTAGCTCTTTAGTTATCAGCCCCCACTGGTCTTGCAGCTTCCAAGTTTCTCGTTGCTATATCTATGTAAAGTCGTTGGTGCTTCCATTTTGTTTTGCAGAGATTAGTCTAGCTGGCCCCTGATATTCAAGATGCTGCGCAAACTTAAAGCTATCTATAATTTGTACTGCTAGAATGCAATAAATTTCAATCATTTTATATTCTCACAACCATTTTTGCCACTCCCAACGCATTGAGGGGCTGTTGGCAGTTGGTAAATGTTTGCAGTTAAAAAGCGTCATCATGCAACAATTACAACAACAGTAATAATGAACATGTCCGAAACATGGTTTTGAATTGCAGCATTTCGAGTGATGAATTTTGCTTTGCTCTTCTTTTCATTATCTATTCCTTGAAACATTTTCCTGAATCCCAACAATTGAGAAAGAAGGGAACAACTTTCGACTATGCAACTATCAGAAAATAGCATTAAAACCGCAAGAGGGAAAAATAATTTGAGGTTTTGAACTTTATTGAAGAATGGATAAATTCAAGGCACTGGCTGACCTAAAGAACATAGCACGCAGATAAATATTACAATGAAAGGACAAACAGAACTAGTTTCTAAATCTCAGCACAAGCGTTTGCAACACCAAAACTGATTAATGTGGCAAGTATATATCAGCAAAGATGAATTCCGTTGCAAAATTTTTCACAAATGTATTGTTTATACATGATCAATAATGTCAATAAAATGGGCAAAGTACAACATGCTCGGGAATCAGATCTATCAGCTTTGTTCTACACTGACCGGGTGACAGTAATCAAAAAGCAAAGAAAAATGATATAAATAATTCTATAATGCTCCCCGCACCTAAAAGACAACAAACTCGGAGTATTGGTGCCAAAACATGGAGCAAACCTTCACTAGGATCTCAGCAAATAATGGGTTAATAAAGAGATCAACCCTAAAACACAATGGAAGAAAATTATACACATTTGCAAAGGAATGCATTTCACTATTGGGCAAGGTAGATCGAGTGAAAAGGGTAAATTTGGTCCAAGTCCAACAGTTGACAGGATCCCAGTAGCTCAGACAAGACCTCGGAATGATCCTTCATCAAGAGCTGCAAACTACTCTCACCTGGATGCTATAACTTTTTGTTGCAGCTTAATTATGCAACCAAGTACGAAAACATTGCTGAAATTGCAGATAGGTCAGATGATGCACAAATTCAGCATTAAGTTGAAATGGTGAGGTCCTTAAATGCCTCTAATTTTCCATTAGACGCAATCACATCTGCACTAACTCTAGGATGGTTCGCACCACCATTCTCAGGATTTGTTAATATTTTATTGAACACAGAACTGTGCTTGCCACTGCAACTGCCTTCGAAGTAGGTTGAATAAGGGAAATACTCAGCACAACGAACTTTCCATCCTGCAACAGGAAAAAGTTTTTGAGTTCTGGAGGTTTACTTGTTAACAACAGAGAACTGAAGTATCACTGCAATGTTGTCAAATTAGTTGGAATCCTCTTCATTATTATTTCTATTTCTGGTAATTTAGCTGGAATACTATTTCTATTTCTAAGAATAATGTACTGCACCAAGATTGAACTGGTTCAGTAGCTTCTTAAAAGAGAGAACACGATCAATGACTACAGAGAGTCAAATGCATATACAAGGTAAATAAGTTTGCTCCTCTTATTGATTAGTCAGCAGCACGTGTTACATGCCAATATTTTTACTACTATGAATCTATCATGCATACTTGGAGATGCATAATATATTCTAAGAATCAGCCTTTCTTGGGTGTTAATTTCATTGTCATTGGAAATCTTAAATATTTATAATAAGCAGAGATCATTTAAAAATAACAATCACAAATTACGAAAAACAGGGACAAAGACCTCAAAACAACATCTCATAGCTAACAGAAAACAGAAGACAATACAATGAGTGTGAATGAAAACAAAGAGAATCATTTTTTCTTATTTCTTACATGGCATAAACAATGAACAGGCACCAACATATATCTAATATACTTACTCAATGCGGCATCTAGGTCACCAATAACTGTTTTGAGGAGTTTGTGGACTGCAATACAGTCTTTGAGTTTCCATTCCAGAACAGGTCCAAGAGCTACTTTTCTGATAAAATAAAACACAAGAGGGTTCAAAAATCCATCCTGATAAAGACATACAAGAAAAAGAAACCATGCAAAGAAAATATGGGAAAGAAAAAAGGCTGCACGGTATTTTATAAAAAGCATTACGATAGCACCAAATTGTTGGTTGAATCTTCAATCAATTTAATTGCTTCAGATTTCTTGTTAGGTTCAAGAACATATAGCATTTCCGCAGCTGCAGCTCTATGCATCAATGAATCTGCAATAAGCGAAAACAATGCCACCATGAAAAAGCTATACAAGACATCTGCATATGATGTGCTGTGAATGCTACACAAGGTGGATTCTAACCTTCATGCTTATGAAGGAAAAAGTCGTTTGCCTCGATTAGAGATTTCTCTTGCAATTGACTGAATTAAAAAAAATGGAGAAAATTACAATGTATAAGACATAACAGTTTCATCCATTCCCTATTCCCCCAAATTCAGAACAAAAGGAAGCCCTTCCAGCCAGAAGAAGAAAATCTAGAGAACCTGATTGCTGGGCGCTCTTCTTCTAAGACACTCCAAATGAGTTTCTCCGTATCAGTCACAGGAGCAGTCATTAAGTCCACTTTATGGAAAAATCTAATCTGCATAGATAAAGTTTAAATCAAGGCATGTAAAATATGCAATCTTTGGTCCACTGATGTCTAGTAAATGAACCATTAAAGAAGTGAAATAATCCATATCTAGAACGACATACTTTTTACCAAAGTGTAAGTTGGTTGACTTATCCCATAACTATTTAGTACATACAAACAGATACAGGCAACAAGTTGTCAACTTAATCAGAACAGATACTACATACCAAGCAGTGATGCGATTCAGGGTTCTCAGCATCCAACCTTAGCAATTGTTTTACAGCCTACGGTGAGAGGTGGGTACAAGCAAGACATACATTAGCATAACATAGAAAAATAATCAATGTGCAAGCATATAGAAGTACAATTCATGTGACTGTCAGTTACCAATTCAAATGGCAACCTCATCAAATAATTTTTATAACAAACAAAAAGGATAAGGTTTCCTTCAATATCAATCGCAACTTTCTAAGGAGGTAAAAGAGGTTTGAGAAGACTGTGTATGTCTGGGCAGGGATGAGAAAGTGCTGCAACCACTTCCTAGTACTTAACCTTGTTTACAAGTTAATTTTGCAATGAATTTATCCCCACAGAATCAATAAATGTGATGGCAAAGCCTCTTATCCCTAAAGAAGATGCTAAAAAAGTTGAAGAGTCAGTCAATCAACCTTTATTTATTATTCTTATTGCATGATCAAAAAAGGCTATCCAATTAATATAAGGAAAAACATGAAATTAACTCTTCTTATCATAGGTAAAATAACATGTGCAGACAATGAAAATACCTGAAAGGCAAGCAGAATCTTCTGCTTTCTTATATTAACTTCAAAAGAAAGCAAGTGTGTTTCTAGAGAATCAGGTGAGTTCTTCTGCAGCAATTTCAAGTATTTTGTTGCTTCTAACAATGGATCCTCAACCTAAACAAATAGGTTTTCACAAGAGGTAGATGTTATATATAAGAACTTCAGGATATACACACTGAGGAGTGTTAATAAATCTCTTTGGAGGTCAATAATGCAAACTAACAAGTAATAACAACAACCTGCAATAACTTTTCCCCGTGTGGATCTGGATCAACTGGTTTGACATGTCGTTTGCCAGACTTGGACACACCACTAGCACTTGATTCTTCATTTTTCCCCTCTGCCTCCTAAAATGTGAAAAACATTTACTTACTATTGGACATTACAGTAGCCAGAAACAAAGAGTTCCCACAAGAAATAAAGAATTACTTACTTTTTTGGCTCGGGCTTCTGCCTTTCTCTGTTTTTGTTTCAGTTTCTTTTTCTGAGAAGGAGGCAAGTTTGCCTTATCATCATCTTCTTCCATGGTTGACCTCGGAGGAGAATCAAACAATTTTATATAGCATCTACACTTCAAAATGCAACCAACATAAGCATGTACTCAGGAATCAGATAACTTCAGACAGTAAATAGCAACCAAAAGATGATGTTGGCAACAAGACACTAAATAACATTGTGAGCACAACAAATGACTGAAGTGATGCAAACTCAAAGCAAATTGATTTTTCCTCCATCATCAGATTATCAAACATAGAATTCAATCCTAGTCTTCAAGATCAGTACATAATTGACGTGCCATCTCTAGGAGAACACAAATTTCATATTCTTTGCAATCAAATGTTAATATTCAAATGCCACATGTCCAATGCAACTCTAGGATGCACTACCCCTAGCTCCACCTATCTCTACTTTTGCCTCTAATTTGTATGTGTCCCAGCATGTTTATGTATATATTCTAATTCTACAAATCCCTTCCTATTTGAATCACATTAAAAGTCTTCTTTATACAAAGATCAAAACCACAACTCAAATGAAAAGACTGAAACTATCATAGCACTCCATAAGGCAGAAAACTAAAAGAAGAAAAACTTAAATCCAACCTAACCTACAATAAAACCAAGAACAAGAAATGTTTATACTCCAAAACTAGAACTAGACCATACAACTGATACAGGAAGGCAAGGATAATATAGAGCAAATATATCCAAAGGCTGAAGTGATAAGCATGGTAAGTCATCATATATTATTAACAAATTTGGTTTACAGTCCTAATACTTCACCTGATTGCTCCAGCAGCTGCTTTGTGAAAATAAGAATGTGAATGCAATCGATCTTGAAATTTAAGCATCTCCACATAGGCACGCAGCGTCATTTTCCTTAAGCAATAAGAATGAAAATCAAATTGATCTTCAGTGATATCTGCATAGTGCTTCTCCACTGCTAAAAATTTCTTCAGAGCACGTCCAAGGTCACCTTGGCGGAAATAGCTTTCAGCAGAGGCGAGTTCATACCTTCCAAGAAAGGAATAAATTAACATAATTACTAAATTCAACCACATTATTTACTTTATCCAATAATCAATGATGGAAAGTAAATAGAGACAGACCACATGCACTGCATGTCATGAAGGTTGTTGTGTTGATCCCCATCTTTGGTGAATAATACAGCAGTTTTTTCTGCCAAAGTCACCTACAAAACAGAAGTTATTTTAAGCACAATCAACCAAGGAAAGCTAATTAAGCAAATCACCAAAAATAAGCCTATGAAAAAACAACTTCCAAACCTGATCAGCCTGTATCATTCGCTTGACACATTCACTATTGACATATCGATCTGCAAGATCCATACATCTTGCTTCATCTGCCAATGCAGCAGCTGCTGCCAAATCACCCGCATGCTTCAATATGCGGCTCTGTTATAAAAGCATGCCAACATTAAAGTGTTTCCAACAATTTCTCTACTTGGTTAAAATCCCAAACTCATTGACAGGAAATTCTGCTACATTAGTTAAATTCATACTTTTCAGACTGTGCAACAAATATGGTGTAATGACAATTATTTAACAATCTGAGATGATTTGACTTGCATCTTCTTAAGCCATTTAGATGTATACAGCCACATTTTGAACACATAAACAAACACCATATTTAACACTATCAAGTTGCTTCATATCAAAACAATTCCCAAGACAAACATTTTGGCAAGTCATGCAAGCAACAGAACTATTCACAGGAAGCAACAATAATTCAAAAGTAAACATTTTATGAATGAAAGAAAAAAAAGAAGAAAAAACAAAAGAGAGAGATATGAGAGACTCCAAGGCCAACACCGTCAACAAATAAACAAAAGAAATTTAGAGGCATGTGGTGCAAACAGACCTTGACTGTGTACAAATCAATCACAGTTGGAGTGTGTTCTATAGCCTCATCTATTTTAGAGACAGCAACTTCATATTGGCCACGTCTGTCATAATGCTGCAACATCACAGAATCTCTATGAGTAAATTCAACCAAAAACTCAGTAAAGGTGAAAATGAAAACAACCTATCAAACTAAGGGTCTCAACCTGAGCCAAGAAAAACAAAGTCCACAACAGCGTCGAAGGGGGCTCTTTTTCTTCCCTGATTCAACACGAAAATGTTAGTGAGAATAAATGAAAAAAAACCAAACATGTGATAGAACTTGAGGAGGGTTTTGTCTTCCACTTTATGAATTACTAATTTCTGCCGCAAACTGATTCCATTACACTCACTAAAATGTCATACAAGAGCCAGAGTCACACATTACCTCCCAGGGTATTTCCCAGTTGTCCTAATAGAATGTTCCAACTTGAGAATAAGTTGCTCCAGAATTTCTGCCTGATAACAGTTTCCAAATTAAGAGACAAATCCTAATCAAATAATGTTTCCAGCCAAAACCACAAAGTTTGAAGTTTCTGAAAAAATAAAATAAAATACTAGGTAAAAAGAAAAGATGTCAAACTAACCTTGCCAAGTTGATCATATAAAGGAGAAAGATCAGAGAATAACGAAGGAACTCCCTAAAAGCACAAGATGATTCATCATTATTTTATCCTGGAAGCTCCAAAGATCAGGCAAAACAGCACAAAATATAATGATGGATACCTTGGTTAGAAGGGGCCTAATATAATTGAAGGCAGCTTCACGAAACTTGTCACCTTGTAGAAAATCAAGCGGTATTCTCTAAAATGGAAAAACAAAGAAAAACTACTATTTAAAACATGAAAAGTCCACATATCATAAAGAAACTAAGTTCGTCATGTTAATGGTGATCACGAAGACGACATGAAAAAGTGATGAATTTTACAATGACATCATGAAATGCTGAACTAATGAAACAAGAAAACAGTAGCAAGAATATTTCAAGTGAAGTTAGCCAGCCAATGACCTAACAGTTTTACTAACTCATGTTTTATCTTCTGACACTGAAATCGTATCAAATAAGATGATTGTAAAGAATCACCACCTTTTATTGTCACCAGTGATTAGTGTATATAGTAAATTGCAACTCACTGGCTTCACCAGATTTGTGTAAACTAAATTATCTTACTCTCCCTAAATTTCTAATCATCAAGTCATTAGACAACATCTGAGCTGCAAAAAGCACATGTTTTTCTCTTACCAGACAAAATATCCTTTTTCTGATTCAATGGGTCTATTATGTGGCATAAGTAATAATATCTCTACTTTTAATCACCACATGGAACAAAACAAGGAATCTTGCTGGAAAAACAGCAAGTCATAAAACATATATTCATGATGAATTACCAAAAGAAAATAACTTTGTACAAACATGCACACTCTCTAGCACTAAGGAAGCAGTCAGAGGCACCTAAAAACTTAAAATTGAAGAGGAATAAATAACATAAACATAGCACTGCAAAGAAACAGGAGAAGAAGCACCAGTTGCCTTCGAAACAAGAACTGAGGGGAAGCATCACCTTTACAGCTGATGACCAAGTGTATTGCTGCCCAAGGGATTTGTATAAGGCATCTAACTGATCAATTTCATCAGAAGAATAGTTGCCGTCATCTTTACACAACCCAACACATTTTTGTAGGCCTTCATAATACCTGAAAAGAAAATAACATATGCTCACCAGTTAAAATCAAAAGTACAAGCCAATAAATTGAAAACACCCGTAGAGAAATACACATACTACAGCAAGATCAACAAAGATGAGAGATAAACAAACTCCAAAGAAAATCTTTAGGCATCTAAAAATTCTTTCATCAGGGAATTTTGATGGCATAACCATCATATAAATAATCTGTCTCTTTCTTCTGCATATACATGAATATACATAACTGTAATATAATTTGTGCATGAGAGTATGCATAGTTAATGACAGAAAGAACGAGAATTCATACGATAGTTGAAGTTGACACTTCTGTAAGTAACTTGCCAACTCTTTCATGTGTTTTGTTGAAGTTAAATATGGAAAATAAATGCATAAATTACCCGTAATTGTCAGGATTCATGGAAAGTAATGCCCTATACAACTTAGCAGCTTCTTCTGAGCGACCAAGCTTCACTAAAAGAGAAACCTCTTGCTCTTTATAAGCCAATTTGTCAACCTAGCATAACATTAAACAAGGTCAACATTCTGAACATTCTCATGTTCTGCACTTGAAAGATCAAAGCCATAATCATCTAAGAAGCGTAACACGCACTCACAATTTTCAACTCTTTCTTGTGCAACTCCTCAAGAGCTCTCTCACAAAAGCCACATTCCTCTAATAAAGCAATCTGGAGAACAATATCATACCCATACAAGCATCAAAAAACCTTTAGGACCACAAATTTGAATGTAAACAGCATCAAGTCTAGCGCTAATAGCTCAGGCAATCTTGCAAGTAGAAATAAAAACAAAAACAGAAGCAACTAGTCAAATCCATCATAAGGAAAAAAAAAGTTGGATATGTATTATTTGGACAAACACTAATGATTCAGAGGAAGTGGTACAGGTACATAGCCAGAGAAAATCCATATAAAAAGGCCAAAATCATGCATCTATGAATGAAAGTTTTGTCCGAGCAATTAAAAGAAATATGTATACAACATGAATGCTGATACCTTATACAAAAGCATTTCACCATGCTCACTTCGTTCATTATCCGGAGGATAATCATCTTCAAGTGTCCCTTCATATGCCTCCAGAATTTCAACTGCTTTTGAACCACTTAGTAAATAACAAAAGGAAGTTCTTTAGTACAAGAGCAAGTTGAGAGCCTAAAATGAAAGGCAATTTGATTAAAACAAACATGCCAAAAATAATCAAAGGGGTTTCTTGGTATCTTTGGCTAAATTTTATGCTAATGAGCAAAGTAAACACATGAAATAAATATCTATAATTCCACAAAATACATAGCGATTATCCCAACATTTCAATTATTGAAAGTGTCCACAACATTCAAAAAGTTTCAATTCCTTCAGTTTCCAAAGTTAATAACATGAAAATTCTCGTGGCAATGTTTCCTATTTGGATAATGTAGTTTCTAATCCATAACAATGATTTCCAACAAGACTCTTAAGTTGCAGTATATCAATCATAAAAATAAACAAAACCAATAGTTTTACCTCTATGCAATCAACTTCATTACCAACTTACTATTATATGCTGAGAATCCACGATAAAGAATAAAAAGATTAACTAAGCATAAAATATTTTGAGGAGCAGAACATACTATGAGTTTAAATGATGCGCAACTGCAAAACCAATCCAATTCATGCGATGATTTGGTTTCAGAGTAAGAAGCTGTTGTCTAGTCTCAACAAATCCTGTCAAATCCCGCATTTGTGCCTGCATAATGAAGGTAAATACCACAATCATACAAATGACTGAGACACAAATCACAAAATTTTATCACTAGTATTTGTATGAAATTATCTTCCCTGACCTTTGGTTTACCGTCAGCCTTAAGTCTACAATCTGTAAACAAAGTCTTTACAGTTGTTTAGCATATAGGTTGTTTGTAACAGTTTTTAGCATCAAGATCTATATTAGTTGTGCTGGGGTTTTAGGGTTGTCATTGGATCCTATAATATCATCTCAAAGACCCCCAAATCACCAAATCTGCCAACAAACTTTGCTTGCAAAATATCTAAGGATATAAGAAGAGCTCATTCCAATGGTATTGCTCATTGATTCAAAAAAATTTAGATATAAAAGGTTCTATTTCTGAAGGGATTATTTCATAAAGAATCATATCGAAATTTATTTTTAATTTGTGACCTTGAAATGCCACAAAAATGTGAATATAATTAATATTTCTAAACGGGCACACTTAATTAACAATCAAAACATGTACTGCAGAAGGAATCATAATCACTATTATTGTCAATATCTTTTAACAGAGCTATCCTAAGGTAGGTACATTTCAGGAAACAAGACCCTTGTTGCTATTCAACTGACAGACATCAGCACAGCACAAGATTAGAGAAGATTTCCTAAAGACTCTTTAATGCAACACATAACTCATACCTGCAACAGAGACAGGTCCCGTAGTATTTCAATGTTATCTGGATCTATTCTCAGAGCATTGCGGTAGCATTTGATTGCTTCTCTATATTCTCTGTCAGAACGATACAAGAGACCATATACATGCCAGCAAACATGACTTTTGATGTCATTCTGCATTAGGACAAATTACGCCTAATCATTGAAAGGCAATGATTTTGGAAAGTCAACAGTCCCTAACATTACAATAGTCAAAGGTAAAAACTCAACCTTCACTCCAAGACGGACAAGCTCGTATGCTTCAGATTTACGGTCCATGCAATTTAATGTCAAACCCTTCATCGATAGGGTTTCTGAACAGAATGTTAATAAAATTTCAGCAATATAAGGGCAAGTCAATAAGAAATATAACTGAATACTAATCTTGAATAGACACATTACTGACATCTACACTACAAATATAAATGATTAGCCAAGCTGATAAGGAAACACAAAAAAGAAAACAGCAAGATGACCAACATTACAATCTTTTTAGTTATTATTCATTAGCAAAACAGAACCATTAAGACCCATTACTAACAAGGAGTTATTCTCACATTCCTCATCTAACATTCTTATTTTCTTGCCCCATCAAATTTTGGTCTGCTTATTTTTCTAATAATAATAATAATAACAACGATAAGACAAAGGTAAGGAAGTGTTATTGTAAAATCTAACTCCTATCTTTTATAAAAAATAAACAAATAACCACCGTATAGCAGTCAAGATAAATTTGGAAATTCTTATGCAAAATCACTAAATTTAAATTCAACTTTTACTTGCCACCTACTTGTACCAGCCAGAGTCATCTACATGCTTGACTAGCACATTTAGAAAGTCAAGTAGACAAGCCCCAATGATCTGTCTTTACACTTCAATGAAATCTATGATCAGCAGCACTTATATTATCAGAACTTCAAATAGCTTAACTCCTGAACTGTCTAAGCTTTTTTGGTTTGTTTCATACAAAATTCACTTTTTTTTTACCTTCAGTACTCATTACAATCACATGATTATTCACAAGTGGAAAGGATTTTCAAAATTCAAGTTCCAAACAACAATACAAAACTCTACAACAATATGAAACAATAGAATACTAGTCAAATAAAGAACAAATTACCTCCATGATCAGGAAACTTTTTCAATATAGCATCAGCTGCTTTCAGCCCCTTCTTATACTGTTTTGTTTCATATGATTTCTGGAATAAAAAGAATGACCCAACTAGTCATAGCCTTGAAGATGAAAACAGCCATAAAGATGATTTTATAAATTACACAGAAAAATACTGACACCATATACCGTTGCAAATCAGAAAATATCACCAAAAGCTCAATTAAGATAAATTGTATCAGTTTAAATATCACAGATAATCAATAAGGGAAAATAGATAACTTTAATGTCTAGTAATAATAAGTAAACCTAACAAGAAATCATATACAATAAAACCGGCCAAATAGCATCAAAGGAGAACAGTCAAATACAAATAAAATGAAATATCTAGAAAATCACTTTTAATTCATTTCAGTAAGATTGCACTTTGATTCATGACATTGGATTCAAGTTTTAAGGCTAAAATGTTTGAATGATATTCAAAAGGCATAAATTTTACATGTTAATGAAATTAATCAATGAGTTTAAGGTTTTTCAAATTGAGAATACTCAATTACCTTGTGGAATGATGTTATTTCACATATACTCACTAAAAGTTGATATGAGAGAAGGTTGCCAGTTTTTGTGTCTTTCTCCAAACTGTTTTGATCCTGACGGCTCTAAACTTTTAAGTATGTTTATGCCTTTATCCACAGAATCTGAACTGAACCTACATCCAAATTGATATCTCCAAATTCTACGACCCAAATGTACTATAAAAGTAATCTGAACCATAGTGAAATCAGCAGCATTCAATTTAATAATCAAATCAATTCGCTGAAGCTGGTCCTATATCAGTATTGATCACATATTCCTCTAACGAATATCCACGATTATGTTAATCATTTCATGCATAAACATTCCAATCATTTCAACTGACAAAAGCACAATTAAAAAAGCCAAGCAAAGTGAAAAAAACTTGACGGCTCAAAACTAACACAACAATATCCAAACATCCAAAAAATTCAAATTTGTCTCGATAATATCAACTTAATTCACTAAGCTAAACAAGACCCAGTTGATTGACTTAGAGCAAACTATCAATACAAAAAATCAACTCAATTAACCAAAATCAACCGAAACAAAACAAACCCATTAATCCATTCAGTCACAAAACCGAAAAACAACAAGCAAGCAGACGAACACAAACACTTCCCGATGCTTCAGAGCACAAACGATTGGGGTTTTCCCCACAAACCAAGCAAAAGAATCAAATTACAAACAACAGTCGTACGCACGAATACACGGACACAGAGAGCGCACAAAAGAAGAAGAAGAAGAAGAAGAAGAGGAGCCCGTACGACGATGAGTTTAAAGAGGTTGGCCTCTTTAGGAGGCAGAGAGGCTCCCATTGTAAGGTGGTCGAAGATGTGAAAAGGATAAAGAGAGAGAAAGTGATGGTGATGGTGGAAGCGGAGGTGGAGGTGGTGGCGTTTTTCTGCTGCAACCCTACTGTGAACAATGAGTTAAAAAGAGAAAGAAAATGTATAAGCTTAAGAATAGACTTTCAGCTGAAGTGAGAACCCTATTTTGTAAATATTTACATTTCCAGGGTTATTTCCAAATTTTTTCTTTTTTAAATCAAATATATCAACTTGATTTATAATTTTTTTATTAAAAATTATAAATATTATATTAATACAAACCAAATGCTGCTCCAATCAAAACAAATTGCCAAATTTTTAATTATTAAGTTATTATAAATTAAAATATTATATTATTAAAATTAAGATTAAAGGGTGTGAAAGCAAGCAACAGAAAGGAAGTAATGGTATGGCTATTTTGGTAATTGCATTGTCCTTTTTTAATATAGAAAAAAAGGTTATTAATTATTGAATTTATTATGTCATTTTTAGAAAATACGAGATGGAGGCTCTTGGCGTGCGTTTGGTTGGTTTTGCCTTACATCTTAGCCCTAGCTTTTCAACACGTGTTAAATATGAAATAAATAAAGATGAAATGTTAAATTATTATTTATTATCAAATTATTAAATTTATCTAACCGGGCTGCCTAACCATCCCGATACATCTTTAAAATTTTATTACTTCTAACTCGAACTTAAAATAAAAATTTAAAATATTAAATATTTAATTTTATTTTAAATTCTTATAAAAAAATTTCAAATTAACCGTAACAAAATTTTAAAAATATAACAATACATATATCGTAAAAACTTTTGTTTCTATTAATTTAAAATATCCGTATAATTACATAACAAGTTTTTTTATATATGTGTATGTACCGTTACATTTAAAAATTTTTGTTATTATTGATTTATAATGTATATTTGTACAGGTTTTGTTATTATCATGTATAAGTTTTTTCATCTTTTCCACATAAGCATTGGGAAGCATCATCTCTTGAGAGTGAAGTTCAACCAGTATCAAAGCCTTCTTAGATAAGCCATACACCGAGATTTGGTCATATTACAAGTTCAAGAAGTCACAGTTTTATAGGCAACTTCTATTTCTTCCTCTGTCATTTCAATTGTTTCTTCACTGTCATATCCCGGTGCTGCACTTGAAGTTATGTTGTTTCTCCCATTTTTGTCTTTCTCAGCAGTCTTTGGCTTTTTCTTCTTTGCTAGATTCTCATTGTCTAACCTGCGCAATTCTCTTTCATATGTTTGTTTGCAGGCTTTAGCCTGTTTGCAGAGATCTTCTTTTGAAAGTGAAGCTGAACCCTTTTCAGTGCTCTCAAGCTTTGAAAGCTCCATGACCACATGCGGGATACACTGCCACTGCTCGGTCACTTGAATAATATCCTGACCATTAGACAAAATATAAAATAAATTTGCAAAAACAGCCCATCATATGTTAAATATTTGGCCAGTTAAGCACATCACTATCTAAAAGGGTAATTACAAATATGTTGTTACCCAAGAAGAGGAACATACATTTAGCTTCAGGAAAGTTTCTAATATGAGAATCAACATTAAATTCTATTGTTGGAAAATGTATTACAAAGTGGTTTGATGAGTTTATCAAAACAACTTGCTGAGGGGAGATGGGCAAAGATGACCAAATTGTAAGCCAGTTGAGCTCAGTGAAACTTAGCAATGTTAAAGAAGTAAACATGATCTTAGGAAAATCAGTTCTTCGGCAACAAAAATCATGGAGGATGATGGGTTTCAACTTTCAAAAGTCATACACAGGCCAGCAAGAAGACTGTGTCAGCAACTCATCATGCATCTATTGAAGAAAATATTAGGCACGTCATATCTGAAGAGCAACCTGCCTTCAGGTGTCTGTTGACATAATAACACCAGTTATTAAATCACTGTCAAAACAAGCAATGATGTCACAAGCTGGTTGCATTTTATTTTTATGCTTGTCAATAAAAGTAACAAACTACAATTGCAATCAATCAATTGGATGTGCATTAGACAAAATATCTATGTCCATTGGTTGATTTCTAACTCCAATGGATAAATTACAGAGAACTTCTTGCACATCAAAAGAGCAAAACACATTTACTGAAAACTATACCTGCTTCTGTTCAAGAGAATCTATGACATCTTGCAAACAAGTTAAAATCCCTTCAGCAGCTATTTGTCTTATTTCAGTTTGCTCTGGCTGTGAATAATAAGAAGTAAATGAGGTTGATGGAAAAGATAGTTTAAGTCTTGCATATACAAGGTATATCATGCAGTTTAACACAGTTCAATCAACCTGGGGAAAACAATTAATGAAAAAAAAATCATTCTCCATATCCTAAACATTACTGCTAATCACCAAAGATTTTTAAAATGCTTTGCTGAAAATCTCACCCTTCTTTTTTTTCCTTCTAACAGGGCTGCTACTATAAGTTCATGTTATGATAATAAAAGAAAATCAAATTTGGTAAAAAGACAAGAAAATGAAGAGGAAGATTTCCAATGGACTGGAAAGAATAAAGTAAACAAAACTTCAAAAGAGCTGGACAAGCTCTCCTTTAAAAGTTTCAAAAGCTACTTTGTAAAAACATGTGCATAAAATTACTAAGCAAGAGTGTACATGACTCAGAAGATCAGCAAATGGTAACAATTTCTGAGAATGGACGAATTCCTCAGAAAATAATAATACCAACATGTGTCAATCACCTTTTCCTCTTGACTCTCTAGCCATGCTATGGTCTTATTCAAATCCTCAGCAGCCCACTTCTTTAGTTCAGATGGAGGAAATTTCTCTTTAGAAGGATTAAAAGCCTTACTCTGCTAAACACAGCGCTTTAGAAATAGATTGAAAAAAAGGTAAATAAGAGCTACTGTAAACATGTTAGCGACATATAACCACTATGATAATTTCTCAAACTCCGGTATAAAAGCACTAAATTAGATGCCACTATGACAAAAGCAAAGAGTTAAATAGATTGATACATACAAACACATAATATAAAATATTACCTTGCACGACGTTGAGGAAGTTGGCTTTGGTGGTGGTGCCCTTTCAACCTTCTGAGCTTTTCTAGGTGGGGAATCTTCTGCAAGTACTCTTTGAATTCAGAACTAGACTGGTTATGCAGCCCAAAAAGTTCAAAGAAAAATAAATGAAAAAAGAAATCATTTTTGTAGTAATTGAACTTCAGCATCCAGTGTCAATCAGGAGTTACATGCACCCTGGTGCTTAAGTATATGGTTTAATAACTTTTGGTGACAGTGTATAAAGATTCCTCGCAAGAAAGTCAAGTAGCCATTTTCAGATACCAGAGATAATTTAAATATATAAATGAACAAATGAAATTACAGAAAAAGGTAAGGAGAGAAGCGGAAGAAAAATGTCCAAAATAATATTAAAAGTATATATCATCAAGGTAATATAAACTCTTCACTCAAGAAGTTATTTGCAAAGAAAGAAGGTATGTACATACCTTGGCTAGTTTTATCAGAACTATTCCTTCTCCGCCATGGTTTCCCAGCATGCATAAGGTAAGTATCAATATCAACAAGCTTCTTCTGGTTATAACATTCTAATATCCATTCCTGAGTTAAACAAACCAGAAAAAGGTATTAAAAGCTAAGAGCAAAAGAAACTAATCGAACCTAAAAATGAGTCTGTTGATGGTCCATGGCTTCCTTTTTAGAATTGATTAAAAAATGAACATTTTGCTTGTACCAGACTTGCAAGTTTAAATCCACATCCGACATAAAATAAATAAACAGAGTACAGACCTTTGAAACAATTGTACCACAGGCCACCTCAACCTGCCGAAACTTTGGTGTATTTGGAAAAGCACAAACCAACAGTGTGCAATCTGAGTTCCAGTCAGCTTGATAATCTGCTCCCATTTCAATAGCCTGCGACCTCAACGTACTTCTCTCTGGATTAACAAACCCAGACAATACAAAGACAACCCCTTCCTGCCCAAATAAATTACAATATAAGCCCTACTTCAAAAACCAGGCTTTCACAAGAAACCACACACATTCACAAACCCAATAATACCAGAAGTTTGGAAAGGTTAGAGGCATGTGAACTGGAAACAGCAGATTTTTTGCTGTATTTAGTTTCTGCAGAAGGGCTACTGCCAATACATGCTTTATCATGCCCTTTAGCTTGTTTGGTTTTCCCAGCTTTTTGGTTCTCCCCATTTTCATCAGTATTTGTCGTTTGCTTCCCAAGAGACTTAGTCCCATTCTCACTTGAAGTCATCCATGAAGGAAGATTTCTCTTGTGGGTCTTACTATTACCATTACCTGAACTTCTATTTGAACCAGACATGTCCAAACAAAGCTCAGGATTCAGTATGCTTGTCCCTAAAAGGAAAACAGAGTTGGATATTAGGCTATAAGCTGACAAACAGTGATTTCCATCCCAGATTAATATTAACATGAAAAATTTTACTCAAAAGGTACTCTATGTAAACTTGTGATGCTATAAAGACAAAATTGAAAAACAACAGGTACAAACTGCATACCAACAAACATAAACATGAAGTGCTAGAACTCTAAATGTAAGAGAAATACCAAAAAGAAAGAAACAGGCATTGCAGTGTATAGGGAAGTGTGAAGGGAAGAAATCTGTAAACTGAATGCCTGTATAGGCATGAAGCAGACTTACATGATTTTTATCATTAATGGTTTCTGGTTCAAATAGCATGAAGCTTGTTGTGCAAAATCAGATTTCCTTGGGTTGAGTTTAGCAGGAATGAATTGGAATAAAACATTTAAATTAGATTGAACATCGGGTTGCTTTCTTCAGAGAAAAAAAATTATAGCATCTGCACCTCCATTCACTTCCGATTCCAATGTTCTGATTCAATGCTGCCCAACACAGCAATGAATAACAATCAAATTACACGGCTTCTTCAACTTAACAGGCAGAGATTCTAGTGCAACAAGTTCATTATGTACCACCATGAACTGTATTTAAAAACTCCCACTACTCAGACAAAACTTTGAACAACTTTTTACCAAAACAAGTGCCGAAATTTTGGGACATTCAATTTGAAAACACGGGAAATGTTTTTTGACAACACTCCTATTGCTTTCAGAAACAACATCTACTCTCCAAAAAGACATGAAAAGCTATTTCCTCAATCTCTAGTCACCAATCCACTTCTCCATTTCCAATCCTAAATACCACAACAAACAATACCAAATGACACTAAAAAAAAATTGAATTAACTTTCAGATTATCAACGTCTGACACTAATAAATCACCTAATTTGGTAAACAATAATTGGAGAATCAGACGCATATTTAGCATTTACTTAATCATGCAACGAACGTAATTCATTATACCAATAACAGCTCAAATTAAAAAGAATAACCTGGTTATTATCGTCCCTTGACACTTATCGCGAGCGATAGATGGATTTTAGAAATGGGGTCTTGCACCAAAGCTTAACTTTCACTGCAGAAATGAACTCAGACGTTACCCGGTTTTATTGCGTAATTCGTTATGGCATAAACAATTATTTTAATTATCGTCGTAAATACAATTATTGGTTAATGTTACTTCTCAACTTCAACACAGTGGACGTGCCGGAGTGGTTATCGGGCATGACTAGAAATCATGTGGGCTCTGCCCGCGCAGGTTCGAATCCTGCCGTTCACGAGTTTTGCAGAAATTTAATTTATAATTTTTTGTTGCAAAGGGTATCCCTAAATTTTTAATATTTCTCACATGATGACATAACTTATTTATTGATATCATATAAACCCCTAAACAATAATAATTTGGTTCAATTTCATTTATCCTTTATCATTAGTTTAATTTAAGCTAAATCCAAATCAATAACTTCGATTTGATTTAAAATTCAGTTCAAATTGAAGTGAATCAAACTGTGCCCCACCACTAAATAATATAAATCAAGTACTCTGGATAATACAAATAAGCTTATGCTTAATGCTATCTCTATTGATAATATTGAATTTTGACCATTAAAATTCACAATGCGGCAATAGAATTGAATACCAAAAGAATATTTAATTTCAATAAGGTTAGAGAATTGGTTAGTACAAACAAAAAATCTATGTCCTCGTGTGTAAAAAATTAAAAATTTATGGGTCCGAATATTATAATCCAACAAAATCCAGAGGGGGAAAAAATAAATAAAAGAACTTGCTAAGGTCACTCCCGCTCGCTTGGCTTTTTCGAATCGTACTTCTTTTTTCTCACTCTCTCTGTAGATTTACTTCGAATATTTTGAATTGAATCCACGAACACCAACTATGCCAGCCCAACGCTGGAGTTCCAACCCGGAGGATCCGCTGGCGGGATATTCGGGTCTATCGCTGTTTCCTCGAACCCTCGCTTCTGTGCCAAACGCTCCTAGGCCGTACGATAACGACGATATACACGACGCCCATAATTTCCTAAAGTCTATGGTATTTTTCTTTGTTGAATTGATTTTTTCTTGATTTGTGGGAGGTTTTGCTTTGCTGCTGCAAGTAATGGAATGGAGAACGTGTAATTTAAGTTTGTAGAGTTAAATGAGTTGTTTGAGTTTGGAATTCTCTTTTGTTGCTGAGAAATGAGTGTTCGGATGGTGCTATTTGCTGCTTTTACTTGCTTGGTTTCAGTTAAGTTTGATTCGATTAGGGTTTGTGAAGAGAAAATTTGAGAGAGAAAACTTTGTGATGGAAAAATCGTACTTAATGGGATCGTTATACTGAAAATTCTTCGATCATTATTTCAGATGTGTCATCTATTAGATTGTTTTGATAAGTGATATTTCTACTAAATTTATGTGACATTCAAGTATGAGTTTATGCAACTTTGTGCATAAAGCTCGTAATTCAGCATTTCTATTTTCATTGCTTTAGGTTTTGGAGTCAAAACACATTAGTTCTACCATGTTTTTGATTGTGTAAGAAAATGTAATCAAGAAAACGAAATAAGACAATTTTAATGTATCCTGTGGTGTTACCTTCTTTACGAACATTTTCTGTGCTACCTAGACTGTTGTTAATTCCGATATGAAGTCAGTGCAAATCTATTTTGTTGCTTTTAGAATACAGTGTTTATAGTTTATTTCTCCTGTCAATTTCAGCCCTTACGAAGTCCGAATAAGCTTTTAGAGCAGGCGAAAGCCATTGTAGATGGGAGTTCAGGACTTTCTGTGTATGAAATACTGAGATATGCAACATCTGAGCACAAAGATGAAGTTGTTGCTACAAAAGTTATTGAAGAACGAAGACCTGCCTTAGGCCGTAAGCGGGCTCGGTTCTCTTTGAAGCCTAAATCTAGGTAAAACTTATAGTTGGAGTTGACTTTACTTTAAAATAATTGGGACATATTTTGAGTACTGAATCTAGGTTAAACCATGTTGTGTCTACATTTTGACAGCCAGCATACTGTGAGTTTGGAACCTAGTTTGGAAATTGATAAGCTGAAAGACCCAGAAGAATTCTTCTTGGCTTTCGAAAAGATTGAGAGTAAGTTTCCCCTTGTTTCTTACATTTTGAAATTTATGTTGCCATAATTTTTGATGAGTAACCTTCCATTGCATTTTAACTATTGTACAGATGCTAAAAAAGAATTGCAGAAACAAACAGGCGGCATTTTGGTAGACTTGAATCAGCAAAGTCTAGCCATGGCTACCCGGCCTCGGCGACCAGGAATTTTGGGGTATGTTCAGAATGTTTAATTTACAGACTACTTTTGGTTACAGAACACACTCTTATAATTTCATGCCACAGGAGGTCAGTGAAATACAAGCATCACTATTCGAATGATATTTCCTCTCAAGAAATCTTCGAAGAGAATATTCTCAGTCCAACTGATTACAATGTGCAAAAAGAAACAACCAACCCAGATGTTGTGTCGCAAGAAAGGGAACTAGCTGATGCTGAATTACAAGATATGAAATTAGCTGGTGAGTGAATGCTATATCGAATTTATTCTTAAAAAAATGGTCAACGTGCTCACTTGAAACTGCTTTCACTCCATGTGTTTTCTATTATCTTCCTTCAACATTCTTGTGTAACTTGCTATTTGGCTTTTGGTTCTTAAAAGTGTAATTTCGCTTTGATTTACTAATATTATGTCCGCTTTCATCCTGAATATTTGATCCTGATGACGTGAGTAACAACAATATCTGTAGGTTCAGTAGCCAAGTCAGGAAAGAGGGTGAATGAACTTCTGGATGGATTGCTTACTAGCAATGATGAGGAACTTGATGAGGATGGGGCAGTCAATCTTTTACAGGATCACTTGCAGATCAAACCAATTAATCTAGAGAAATTATGCCTCCCCGACTTACAACATGTCCGAAGGATTGACTTGAAAGCATCAGGAGCAGACTTGCCAAATCCTAGGAATCCTTTTTCAAACATAACAAATTTGTTAAAAGGAATGAGCAGTAAAACACCAAAGAAGTGTAAGTTGGCTGAAAGTCCTATTCCTTGTCTTGCTTCTCCAACTCCACCGAAGAATCCACTCGGTTCAATAATAGCTTTGAAGAAACGCATCTTGCAATCAAATTCATCAATTGATCCATTTTCCGCTTATAATATCGATCGGTCATGTGCAAGAAATGCTTCTTCTTTTGGATGTATTGAAAAACAAATTGGCAAGGTTAATGTGGAAAAGGAGTTGAGCATTTCTCACAAGTCGAAGTCTCCAATGATAGAAGATAATGGCATTGCAGATGTTAATACAAGTTTATGTGAGTTGACTATGGGAGATGTTCCTTGTTCATCTGACAAACCTGTGAATGATAATCTGAGTAGACTTGGTTCTGGTGTTGACGTTGACTCAAGTGGATTTCACACTGATTGGACGAGTAGGAATAGAGGCAGTTCTATGCATAATAGGGTTATAAGTGAGTCTTCAGGTAGGCCAGATATAGATATGGATGTTCATATAAATAAACCGAAAGAATTCAATGAGAAGGTATTTGTTTTTTGACCCTATTACGTTTTTTCATTTACTGAGTTAAGGAAGTTGAGATACTGAATGTTATTCTGTGATGTGTTGTGGCAAGATACAGATAGAAGATGTGCTGCAGGAAGCATTTGATTCTGTACAGCCTGATCTCAGCATGGAAAACTCAACTATGGAAAAATTGAACAGCCGTCAGCGAGAGATGGGTATGATTACTCTTCTCTGCTTGAGCTTTATGGGATATCTTTGGGTTGTGTGTTGGGGATGTGATTATTCAATAGTCAAAAAACCCCTCCACCCCGCATTATGAAGATAGGGAATTTCCTGTGGCATTGCTTTCCTTGTGTTCAATTTCTTTTTCATTCGTTCTCTTCCCCTGCCAACAGATCAAGCAAATCATAATGTGGAAGAAAATTGCATCCCAGACGTGCTTACTAGTTTGTGTGAGTTGGCTACTGGTGATGTCACTCACTCATCTGACAAACCTGTGAATGATAATCCAAGTAGACTTGGTTCTGGTGTTTATGCTGGCTCAATTTTATGTCATGCTGATGTGGAGAATAGTTCTGGAGGCAGTTGTGGGGATAACAGGGTAAGTAAGACTTTAGGTCAGCCTGATGGAGATACAGAGTTTCAGACAAATGAACCAACTGAATTCAATGACAAGGTGACTTTTTCTTTCAACTTGTTTACATTTAGTAATTACTAAGTTAAGGCAGTCAAGATACTGAAGTTATTCTGTGAGGTGTTCTGACAAGGGACAGACAGATGTGCTGTCGGAAGCAGTAGAGTGTGTACAGCCTGACCTCAACATGGATAACTCAACTGCCCAAAAACTGGACAGGACTCAGAATGTGTTGGGTATGATTAATCTTCTGCTTTAGCTTTTAAGTCAGTCTCGTGTGTTTGGCACGTGCAATTATTCAATGGTCAAAAACATGCGTTACAACCTCTGATTTCACCCTCCACGCTAGTCTTAAGAAGATAGGCGATTTCTTTTGGCTCCTATGGATTTACTTACTTTGTGCTTGGTTTTTTTCCCCCTCTAACAGATCAACCAAGCCATGATGTAGTTGAAGACCATGCAATGGATGGGCCCTCCCAAACTGCAGATACTGGTCCAGAACAGTCTGACAAGGTTAATTCAAAATCACTTGTAACTCTATGCGAAGCACAAGAAAAGGGAGAATACAGCACAATTTAGTATATTACTTAACAATATGTTCTTCAACTTTGGTATTTGGCATCTATAATTTTAGAGTTATGGTCAGGTATTATGAAGATGTGCTTTTTTATGCTGATTTTCCAGTATTTTTGAATCAGGGCTTTGTATCAAAGCAATGAATATTCAACCATGGATAATTTTTCCATCAGAATTAGGATTATGCACTTTTGTTGCTTGCTTCCCTTTCTTTTGGAATTTAGTTGTAATCACAGTTCCTTATCATTGAGCTGCAGGCAGTTCAGATATCAACCAGGGAGTCATTCAATGAGCAAAGCAAAGCAAGGTCACGCCCACGTAAAAATGGAAAACGTGAAGGAGCTTCCGGGAGGCAAAGCCTTGCAGGTGTTTACTCATGCAAAAATTTTTAAATGCGGCATCAACAATTTCTGTTCTATTTTACTAATTACATACATTTTTCATTCTAGCTGCTGGTACATCATGGGATTTGGGGGTGAGAAGAAGCACCAGGATAAGGTCAAGACCGCTGGAGTACTGGAAAGGTGAAAGATTTTTATATGGACGTGTACATCGGAGTAAGTATTTTCTCATGCAGAATTGTTTTCTTTATTTAAGGAATTTATTACTTGGTGACTATGTCATGGACTCAATTTGGCTACTTCTAAAAAGAGATTTTAATTCCATCAAATTTGTTCCCTGAAATTAATAGATGATCCATGGTGATAATGTTTTCAGTTGTGGTCCCTAAATGTAAAATTTATGACAAATTAGATGTCTCAAAGATCACAATAATTCAAGGTTCCCACCTGAAGAACTGTCAACTGTAAGCATTATAATCTTCTAAGTTGAATCAACAAACTAGTATTGACCGTGATTAGGCCAAAGCCAAGAGGCTTTATATTTGATTTTAGATTTCCATGTCATACTGATACATGTTTTGTAAATGTTCACAGTACGTGTGTCCTGTGTCTGTGGAGTTTATTATCAATCTGCGACAGCAAATATATATAGTAGATCAAATTTTATAGGGCATGGGAATCATTTTGGTTTCAAACAAAAAAAAGCACATACATTATAATCATCTAATAGTAAACACATGTGCGTGCACATACATGCATAAGATGACTCTTGTTTTTACAAGTAAATAGCTAGAAATTTCTATAAAGATTCCATTTTGCAAGTAAATTTTTTGATGTTTATAGAAGAATTGTGTACGATGGCAGTTGATATGGACTTGTCCATTGAGGTAGTATGTTTGATTGATTTGTTAGAAGTAGTTAACTGAAAAATTAGTAAAAGAATTAAACGAGTGTTTTGAAATGTCAAAACACTCGTTAAGTTGCTAGATGTGCTACAAAAATTTCTTTTGACATTTTTGTATAAAATCCCCTTGGTAAATCTGAGTATAATCGGTGGCAAAACCATGAAGGATGATTGATCAATTGGCTTGTCTGTTGTGGCAGGTTTGACAACAGTGATAGGGATAAAGTACGACTCTCCGGGGAATGCTGACGGAAAACCCGGGATCAAGGTCAAGTCTTTCGTCTCTGATGAATACAAAGATTTAGTAGATCTAGCTGCTAGGTTTTGAGATAATTGTATTTATGCAACACTTTAATGTATGTGGCACTTTGCAATAATCTGAAGACCATTCTAGTCAACTTTGGTTGTCTGTTTGTACCGGGTAAATGGAGATTGACAGAGAGGGAAAGCTAAAACAGCTGATCTGGCCTTCCTGGTTTAAAATTCTAAAGTATCTTGTTCATCTACTGATCAAAGCTGTTGGTATATGTCATCTTATTGAGACAGTCTTACATTACCAATTTCCTTAAATCACTTTCAGAATTCTGCCATGCCTGCTCCATTTTGCTATTTACTTGCATTACATTTTTGCTTTTCAGATTGGTTCCTTCTTCACGTTAACTGCAAACTCTACTTTCCTCTCTATTATCAACCCTCCGGATCTCACGTAAGTTAATAAATTCTGAAAATCTGAATCTAGTTCCCATATTATAACTGTCAATATAACAATGCGGTAAAGCACTAAACTAGTTGCCGCATTCAAATATGAAATGAAAAAGAATTAATTACATTCTAAGTTTGACTTAATCAGTCAATAATTTTCAAGAATATTAACCTGGGAACATCTGCATTTTCAGATAATTACATTCTAATTTCAATCAATCATCTGTATTGACTGTTCCCAAAACCACTATTAGTTGGGAAAACAAACTCTAGTTCAGAATCATAACACTTTCTCTTTTCTTCATTCACTTTCTTCAAGTTCAGAGAGTATTTCTATTTGTTTGAAAAACTTTTGGAGGCAAATGCAATTGTTTTAAATTACAAGGAGAAAAATGTAATTATTCCTATCTATATTTTTATCAATCTAATGTGATAAGACGAGAAAAGGGACAGTATCGCAGAAAGAGCAGCGAGAGCTTGGGACAAGGGGAAGTCATCAAAATGAGAAATAATTTCTTATTTACTATTTGGTTTAAGAATTTGTACTTTAGGACTCGGTTTTTCCTTCCATTACCAAAAAGGGAATGCATTCTTTCGTAATGGATCGAAACACAGCTTTCTTTCTGCATTATTTGATTCTTGTTTCCTCAGTTATGGCCCCGGCATCAAACATTGTTACAGACCAAAATGCTCTTCTTGCCCTAAAAGCTCATATAACTCGTGATCCAACCAACGTTTTGTCCGAAAATTGGACGTCAAATACCTCTGTTTGTATCTGGATAGGCGTCACTTGCGTGTCCATATCCATAGTGTTACAGCCTTGAATATTTCTTACTTTGATCTTACAGGAACCATCCCTTCTCAACTTGGAAATCTGTCTTCACTGCAGACCCTTATTCTTACTCATAACCGGCTTTCTGGTTCCTTTCCCTCTTCCATATTCAACATATCTTCATTGAAAATTCTTGATCTCAGTTTTAACCAGCTCGCCGGATCTTTCCCTTTGTCATCTTCAACAGGTCGTCATTACAAGTTCTTGATTTGGATTCTAGTAACGGACTATCTGGCGAAATCCCACCGAATATTTGCGATAATCTTCCTTTTCTGAAATACATTGTTCTGTCGGAAAACATGTTTCATAGCGAAATACCATCCACTCTATCAAAATGTAAGCAGCTGCATGTGTTATCTTTGTCATTCAGTGAATAATTCTCGGGCACCGGTCCAAACTTGATCAAGCTTCAGAAGTTATATCTTGGCTATAACAAACTCCCAGGTATGTATGTATTTATAATCATAGAGTTTGTGTAAATGTTCTTTAGAAAGTACAGTTTTTCCTTGAGCTGAAATCTGAATGCCAAATAGATAAAAAAACAATGTTGGCTTTTTCAGGAGAAATTCTGGGAAATCTTGCAGAACTGGAGCTGATTTCGCTGCCAAATAATCTGTTGACCGGAACAAGAACTGGAACTTGACTCTAACAGCTTGATGGGTACGTGCTTTCAAGTAACTATATATCTTGCATTCTCATTTGTTACTTAGTGTCCATTTGTAGATCAAACCTAATCATCACATAATGCACATTGATAGTCTTAGGTTGGCACTAAAAAGATTCTGCATAAGATTTTGTTAGTGTGCTTTTATACATGTTTGCAGGTGAGATACCACTTGAAATTGGTAATCTTCTTAATCTGGAGGCTTTGTGGCTTTCAATTAACAACTTGGTTGGTGTCGTCCCAGCTACAATTTTCAACATATCAACACTGAAAGAACTTAGCCTTGTAAATATGCAAAAGGTGATATTTTCAGCTATGGGATCATGTTGATGGAAACGTTTACAAAGGAGAAACCCACTGATGAAATGTTTGCTGGGGAACTGAGCTTAAAGCAATGGGTTAATGAATCTTTACCCATATCAGTGATGTGTAAGTTATTGTCAAGATTTACTGAGCAGAGAGGACCAACATTTTGCTGCCAAGGAGGTATTCGTGTCATATATCTTGAGTTTGGCCCTAGAGAGTAAAACCGAATCACCTGCAGAGACGATCAACACAAAAGGAATTGTTACCAAACTCTTCGTTCCACCATCGATCTGAGTTCAATGGGAGTTTTGTCGAACTTGGGGCAATTTTCTATGCAGGGAAACAAATTGCATGGCTCGATGGCATATACTCTTTAATTTGTTAGAGAAACGTACCAGCTTGCAATTTTATACTTTTTCATACTCTATGCCTTCCTTCCTGGTGCCTTGAAGGTACCTTATTATCCTCTTTGCTGCTACATATTGAGTCCTTTGGGATCATTCATAAATCTGGAGATAACACTTACAGAGGCATGATGCAAGGTCTAATGTTGGTGAAGTAAATCAAAGAACCAACTAAGCTTCTGTAGATTTGCCCATAAACCTGTTCTCTCCATTTACTCTATTTTGTTATTTATTTTCTATTTTTAGATCAAATCTAAGTATCACCTATGCATAATGCACATTAATAGTATTATCTAGGCACTAAAAGATTTTGTAGAGCTTCATGTAAGTGTGCTTGCACACATATTTGCAGGGGAGATACCACATGAAATCTGTAATCTTCATGGTGTAGAGTATTTTGGGCTTCTGAGTAACAACTTTGTTGGTGTTGTCCCAGCTACGGTGATCAACATGTCAACAATGAAAGAACTTAACCTTTTGCATAATACTCTTTAGAGAAGTCTTCCATCAAGCATAGACATTGCACTTTCAAAAATTGAGAGTATTGTCATGGGAGAATCTCTTGTTTCATCTGCAGTGCTTCTAGGCTCTATTCCATAGTGCACATTAATAGATGGAATTCCGCCAAGTTCCGTAGGTAATCTTTCAACTTCTTTGGAAAAAGTTGACATGGGACAATTGCACCATCCGCAGCAGAATTCCTGAAAGTTCAGCAAACTTATACCTTGACAATCTTGAATTTAATTAGTAGGCAACAAATTGAATGGATCAATTCCCATGACATTAGGTAGATTACAGAAACTCCAAGGTTTGTTTCTTCTAAGTAATAAATTAGAAGGATCAATCCTGAATGATCTCTGTCATTTTCCTAGACTTGTTGAGTTGAAATAAATTTTCTAGATCCATTCCTGCATGCTTTGGTAATCTCACATCTCTATGAGAACTTTCATTAGTTCCTATGAGTTAACTTCTGTTATTCCCTAAACTTCCTGGAGCCTTGAACACTTTTTGATCTTTAATTGTCCATCAAATTCTTTGAACGGGTCTCTTCCATTACACATTGAAAATTACAGGGTTGTGAGATATATAGATTTGTATAGGAATAATGTATATCAGGTGTTATCCCAACCACCATTTAAGAGCTTAAAAATCTAGAAATTCTCTCCTTAGAAAATTTGAACATTTTGCTGCAAAGGAGCAATGTGTGTCATCTACCTCGAGTTTACAAATTAATGACTGATCTATTAATCAGAAAATAATTAATTAAAACTGCCAACATTCAGGATTAAGAATATCAAACATATACATACATATGTATATGTATATTTCTTTACTAAGGTTGTTCTTCTCCTTCAAAGTAGAACTTGTCCTGTGCTGCCACATCCAATCTTACAGGTTTTACTCCAGCAGACTAGATCTCTTAGTTGTCTGCTGTTTCTTTGTACAAAAATTACAGCAGTCTCCTTTTACCTTGGATTTCTCCTTTGACTTAATCAATCAAAATTATGAACAATCAAAGAATAATCACCATTCTACTTTTCAAAGTTCCATTCTAATATCTTGTGAGCTACGCCAACATTTGTTCAATTCAAACCAAGTTGAGAACATAAATACCAATCAAACTCAAGGAAACATCTTCCACGAAACTCCAAATAACCGACAAGTTTTTGGAAAAAAAATTACTACAAATTTACGAATACAACAGAAAATTCAAATTGTGATCTCTAACCATGAATCAAGATGAACTAAAGCATCTGCCATCGGATATCTTAAAAAATAAATAAATAAATAACGCATTCATAATGCACTGTCCTCAAAAGAACAAGACATGTCTGAAAACAAGAATTGATGATCTGATTTTGTCTTCATCATGTAAAACATTGTTTTCTTTATCTGCTTCGACGATTCTCACTCTATAATTGAGATCTGTATATTTTTCTTGGCACAACCGCAGGTGTGTTAGCTTGACATTAGTTAACCTGGAATTCAATGACAAGTTTTATACATTCCCCAGAAGGCCTAACATTCTACAATTACAAATAGTGAAACATGGTATAAGAAAGTCAATTGTTTTCTGATGTTTTCTCCATTGTCTTCTTTTTTGAAGTTCCTTCTTCCAATCTTGTCGAGAAAATGCATTAAACAACTAACTTTTTCTATCTGTCATCGAGAAACTTGGCAAAAAAACACTCAGAGCTAGAGAAATTCTTTTTTTGTTTTATTTTCCTGTTGCAACATGCATTGAAACTGTGGAGAACACCTTTATTGACTATAAATTTAAGACATATCAGAATAAACCATAATCAAGATTGCTAGATATTCAAAGTTTAATTTAGACTGACCGTTGTATTGTTGGTTTTAATAAATTTAATGAATAAATCAAAATCACTCTTTGACTTAATCTTTTTTTTTCGAATATTAATAATTCTAACGTTACTCGTATTCTTTTTATTAATTTTTTAAAAAAAATATTTTAAACTATAAAATGATTTAAATGATATAATTTTTTAAAAATAATACAAAAAATTTAAATTTAAATTCTTCTTGTACAAGTGAAATCGAAAAAAAGAGTTAATAAATATAATATTTAAAGATAATAAAAAATATATATATTTTTATAAAATTATATAAAAAAAAACATTCAGTTATCTACGTCTAAAGATTAAAAAGAAAACTTAGTCATTAGATTTGATCAAGATCTTAAACTTCCAGCAGCTGTGGCTGTTGCAAATTGACTAATTGATTATTAAGATGTCAATTTTCCATGATGGAGAAAGTTTCTGAAATAGAATATTCACAATTATAGCCAGAAGAAATCTTCTAGTATTCTACACCAATGACAGTCATCTTCTTGAACACAATTTTGCCTTCTCTCATTGACCTGCATATCCTTTTAATTAGTCTAAGCAAAACAAACAATCACAATCAACATGCTACACCAAATGCCCACTTCTTCCTTTTCTTCTTCTTCTTCTTCTTGATTGATTGCTAGGAATAAAATGTGAATTTTATTGAATTTAACATTAAATTAAAAAATAAAAATTAGTACATAACTGAACTTAAATTTGAGTTTTAATTTTGAATTAAATTCTAAATGCTCCAATCAAGTGCATGTGTTGCTTGCCCCAAAACTGCATCTGAAATAACAACTTTGCATGAAATTAGACTAAAATTTAATACAAAGTATCTAAGAAAAAAATTTGTGGGGTTTAGAAGATGAGGCAGTTCTTCTTTAACATGATATGAAGTTACTGAATTTGAAGGGGTCAAATGATGAACTTTTTCTTTTGGAAGCTAAGACACTTATTCTTTTCTTCTTCTTGATTGATTACTTGTGTCATAAATTCAAAACATTAAACCTGAAGAAAACATGTCTTCTTCTTCCTCTTGATTGATTGTCTGAGTATTAGGGTTCATAATATGAAATAGTGAAACAAATAATTACTCTACTTAAAATTAGAATAAAATTCTCTCTCCATCTATATATTTTTAAAAAAAAATTGTTGGGGTTTAAGAATTGACACTCTCAAGCTTCCACGTGTTTTTTTAACAAAATTTTACTTTTATATTACCTCCTTAATTAATCTAAAAATATACTTACTTTCTTTTCAAAAAATTTATACTAATAATTTGTTTACTTGTTCACATAACAGTTCTAAAGATAATTAATGCTAAATCGCTCAAATTTGAAATTAATTATATATTATTTTTTTAAAATTATATTTTAAGAATTCGCTTATCTTTTTTAAAATTATCTTAATTTGTTTAGTACATTGGATCAAATTTTTTAATACTATATATATATATATATATATATATATATAGATATAATTTTGGAAAAAAGATATTAGGTTGTAGTCAAATTTGGGAGGTGGACACCTAAATCTATGAATCAAAACCAAGAAAAAAGGAATTGGGGTCCTCCAATTTAACCTATTGTGCTTGGTTCTTTCATAAAAAGTAGTAGTTTTTGGACATACCCATCATGAGTGGTAGGATTAAAATTAAATGAATTTAATTTAAATCTTCACAAAACCTAATTTTTTTTAATTAATTAAATTCTTTAATTTCAAGAGTTTCAAAGTGATTAAATATCTCCACTCAGATTAAAAATAAAAATTAGATTACTATTAGAGATAAGTACATAATCCTTATTAGGAAAAAAAAACAAACAAAACGAAACGACATGCCGTTCTGTGGTTTCCGTCAGTTTTTCTTTCCAGAACGTCGCCACTCTCTCCCTATATAAACGGAAACTTCTTCGTCCTTTCGTTCATTAAACGTTTCTCGTAGCTTCCTTTCCTCTGAAGAGTCCTTGCTTGTTGTAACTGATTCTGGTTATGGATCTAATACCGAATCTTCCCAACGATATAGCCCTTGCTTGTTTGACTCGGGTTTCTTACAAGCAGTTCGCCGCGATTTCGTCCGTGTGTAAAGCGTGGAACGCCCAAATTTCGCTGCCTGAATTTTGCCGGCTCAGAAAAGCTACTGGGTGTAGTGAACAGCTTCTAGTTCTATCCCAAGCCTGCGTCTGCCAGCATCGAAAATTGAGTGGTCCGTGGAGATTAGTTAGACCCGTATACAGGATTACACTTTTGGAACTGGGGTCTGTTCGTTGGTCTGATCTGCCGCCGATTCCCGAGTTTTGTAATGGGTTGCCTCTGTTTTGCCGGTTTTCTGCAGTCGGGTCGGATCTTGTAGTGATGGGTGGACTTGATCCGGTTTCTTGGGAGTTATTGAATTCCGTTTTTGTATTCAATTTCGTGTCTGCCACTTGGCGACGTGGGGCTGACATGCCAGGTGTACGGAGGTTTCTTTTCGGATGTGCCTCCGACGGCATCCGGGCGGTGTACGTAGCCGGAGGGCATGACGATGATAAAAAAGCGTTGAAGTCAGCGATGACGTATGATGTGCAGACGGATGAGTGGGTCCATCTGCCCGACATGGCAAGGGAACGCGATGAGTGCAAAGGAGTTTTCCATCGTGGCAAGTTCCACGTCATAGGTGGGTACCCTACGAATTCGCAGGGTCGTTTCGAGAGACATGCCGAGGCGTTCGATGTTGCCTCGTCTGAGTGGCTTCCCGTTCAAGAGGACTTCTTGGGATCTGCCACGTGTCCTCGGGCCTGCACCGCCGGTGACGACGAGGGTTTATACACGTTCAAGGATGGCTATGTGCTATCACTACAAAGCGGGACGTGGCAGGCCGTGGCAAAGCTACCTGCCTGTGTGTGCAGCATTGCGCACGCGGTAACATGTCAGGGGAAGTTGCTGGTGATTGGTTCGGCTAGATTCGGTGTGCCCCACGTGGTATACGTGTTGGATTTGAAGAGTTACAAGTGGACAAACATGGAGACCCCGGAAGAATTTTCCGGACACGTCCAGTCGGGCTGTTTCTTGGAGATTTGAACCCGGAAAAGGCTGAAATATTGTGGGCAAATGCTCTGTGACAACGCTTTCAAAAATCAACCTGAATTTTAGGACCATTAGTTACAGATAAATATGAAAACAAATTATTTTATTATCTCTAAATGATCAGCTGATTGTCAATTCCAGCAGCAGCCTCTTCTTCAGCTTGTAGTTTGTGCTGTGGAAGGCAGAAAACGATCCCTCCGAAATGAGAGGCGACTCTCTTTGGCTCAGAACCCCCCATGCCCCCACACCGCGCCCCCCCTCCCGCAAACTCTCCTCACTCTCTTTTGATGTTTCCAGGCCATAGCTGGATTGAACACGTATCGTGGGGGGTGACAGTAAAAGTAAACGCTTTGCTTTGTTTTACAAGTATAAGTTTGCGTGGAAGAGTGACAGTAAAAGTAAACGCTTTGCTTTGTTTTACAAGTATAAGTTTGCGTGGAAGACCTGCTTTCTTTCATTTTTAATTCAGTCAATTGCCTGACAGTGATTGCCATATCATATATTTGTGACAACTCATGTTATGCTTGTACCACTAGACCTAGCCTTATCCTTATTTAATTATAACAAGGACTAAGCACAGAGACTCAGAGAAGACATTTCAAATCAGTAAGAAGAAACAAAATGATATAAATCAAGCAGCAGTTAAGAATACCTGTGTATGATGAATATTCGTAGCTTGCATGTGCTTCTCGGGCCAGGAATTTTGAAGCAAAAACATGCTTGATCTCTTCATCTCCCCACTCTACTTGCTCCCACCATTGGGTTGACAGGATGTTTTGACTGAGAGCCCTGAGCATTTGATTGTAAATCCTTTGAAGCAAGTCTGGAAGACTTGAGTTTAACAATAGATTCCAGAGTAAATAAGCTGACGCTGATTGCATTTGGGTCTTCCAAACTCTCCAACTATTGCATGTTAATCAACTCACCAATTATCAAAGGCAACTAAATCAAGTCTAAAATATGCGATAAGGCCAAAACTTGCAACCCAGGCATAGAATGGAAGAAATTATTTGGATACGTCTTCAGATTGCTCTCCTTGGGAAGTAAAGTCTGAAGACGGGGACAAAAGGGCACTTCTGCCTCCTTTCATTTAGCAATCTCTTTAGCTTTATTCAAGATAATTCATAAAAAATAAAAATAAATAACTATTAAAAACAAAAATTGTCTAAAATTTTTTTTATTTGCAATTCAAATTTTTTTAATTTATATTTTAAATTTTGTATTAAGTGATAAATATAATATTAATATTTCTTTAAAAAGTTAGCAAAGAGACATACTGAAAAAAGAAACATACAAGTGTGATTATGTCTGCGTGTTTGGATAGAAATCAATGCAAGAGGTCCACAAGAAACTTTTGTCTTGCAATAATTTGGAGAAACCTGTCTTTTACTGGCCAATAATTTGTGGGAAACTTGTCTTTTAGTTGCCAATAATTTGCCAAACCTCACTTTTTCTTTTCTATTCTTTGTGCACATCCTTTCATCTTCAATTCTTTATTATATATATATATATATATATATATATATATATATATGAGTTTGCAATCTTATCTTATTGTAGTGATTACTTTATCCATTTCTTTTATACTTTTTAATGTCCTCTTACTTAATTTAAATAAAAATATTCAATAAATATATATATATATATATATATATATATATATATTAATTTCCAAATCCTGAAATCAATGAACGAAGGTTTTGTACAATCCTGTGTACTTGAAACATCATTCACATACAGCAAGCACACTTCAAAGAAAAGTATGACAGGACACGAACTGTACTTCAAATTTATTTACTTGTTCACGAAGAACAATCGAAATGTGTAATAAATAGTATAAATTGTTGTTTGCACTGTCTGAGTTGAATGGTAGTTTTCTCAAACTTGGGCAACGGGTTGCAAATATAGATTGCAGGGAAACAAAAGGCAACGCTTCGCGGAATATACACTTGAGGGTCGGGGAGAGAGGAAAAATCCATGCTCCTGAGTTTTGTGAATATGCCAAGAGTGCTTTCTTCTTCAATTTCTGAAGATCCAAAATCGTGTGCAATTATTTCTTCCAACGACGGACAGTTATCTAGCAAAAGATTTTGAAGGCGAGGCGGGATATATAGGCCATGTCAAATCTTTCATTGGACAATTCAATATTCGCACGTCATGAATGTAGCGAAAACCATCGGACGTAAATCCCTGTACTCTCTCCTCTTGTCCGAAACAAATTTTCAGCTCCTTTAGGGGATCACAATCCCAGATTATGAGTATCTCCACATTCTCCATTCTTCTCATGATTGAACAAGTTATATCGAGTGAGAGCAGCCCTGAGTATTTGATTGTCAATCCTTTGAAGCATGTCTGTAACTTGGGGGAGAACTTAAACTTAATGATAGATTCAAGAGTAAATAAGGTGACACCGATTTCGCTTACGTCTTCCAAACTCTCCAACTCTTGTAACAAAGTCAAAACTTTGATAATGCAACTCATTTAATCTGCTGAACACTTGTAAAGACGAGAGACATGATATCACTCCGATGGAATAGCTTCAAGATTATACATGTCATCCAGTAGTTAGCATCCTCAGTCCACTCAAATTCTTAACCTCGATGGGAAATCTTGGAATACTTGTATCAGATAGGTTAAGATATTGCAAGTTAATCAACTCACCAATTCCCACAAGCAACTCAGTAAAGTCTAAATTATAGGACAAGTCCAGAACTTGCAATTGAAGCATGGATTAGAACAAATTATCTGGAAATGTCTTCAGTAAAGTGTCCTTAACAAGTAAAGTTCGAAGACGAGGACAGTGGGGTAGTGCTCTATGAAATTCAATCTTAGGACCCCACACTGATATTCCTACTGCCTACTTCCATTTTGCAACTTCTTTTGCTTTATTCAAGTTAATATTCTTTGCTACCAAAATATTATTCCCTCTACAGATGCTAACCACAAAGCCATGTTATAAATCACATCATGCATCTTCCATAAATCTTCTGGCTTAACAAGTATTCCTGGTGCATCACTCCTCTCCAGGAGACATGCACGTTTCAAAGTTTTAATAATAGATTTCCCTTCATCTCGTGCAGCAGATATGTTATCAACACTATCTAAAAGTCCTTCCCCAATCCAGAGATCAATAACTTCATTTTCCGAAACGTTATGATCCTCAAGAAATAGGGCACAATACTGAAAAAAAGTTTTCAAGGTATAACTCAAGGCATCGTAACTTAATTTTAAAGAAGGGAAGACATACTTGGAAACTTAGAGAGAGAACTTTGAAACATGTTAATGGCATGCCGCCATTCCTCCACGGTCGTCCATCTAGCCATTGGGCGTCCAACAATAACCAGGACAAGCGGCATACCTTTGCACTCTTTGGCAACAATTTCTGCAAGCTTTGGCATCTCATGATCTGCGTTCATTACCCCTTCACCCACTGTCAGTCGAAACAATTCCAGGGCTGCTTCTGTTGATAAAGGATCCACCCCAAATTCTTTTTGAGCATCCATGTACCCACACAATTCTTGTCATCGAGTTGCAAATATTATTTAAGACCCATTTCGATTATCAAGAGGAACTCCAACTGTCGAAAGATCTATTCGTTCCCGTAGATTATCTAGCAACAACAGGAACTTTTTACTTCGTTAATTTCCAAAAATTTTTGTAGCTCTCTTATCTTCATTTTCATCTTTCCATGCATCTTCCGGGATCTTTAACTCTTTTCGTATTACTTCTTGAATCTTCCCAAGTCCACTTCTGTGGGCACCACAATCCTTATCACCACATCAAAAAATTTCTCATCGATAAATTTATTGCGAATTTTCTCTGGGAGAGTTGTCTTTCCCACACCTCCCATTCCTTACAACCCGATTCTTCCAAAACCATCATCTTCTATGCATTTCAAAAGTTAGTTGAATATGGAGTCTGTGCCCACAGTTTTCTCCATAGGTATCTCATTTATCGAGACTCGTATTAGCTGGTAAGTAACAACTTCAAACTTCCCTTTCCTTATTGATTCTCTCGTGACATCAATCTTCTTGAATACTTTCTTTCCAATCTTCCATCTAGCTTAACAGTTAATAAAACAACCTCCCAAATATTTCTTCTGAATCTCATGGTCTCCCTTCTACAAAATGATATTCATTTCCTTTACTTGTGATGCTACCGCAACCAACCAGCCTTCCACTACTTTCGTACGCTTACGATCTTGCTGCTCTTCTCTCTCAACAGTTCTCGTGACATCTTCCTTTAGATTCTCGAGTTCACGCTTTCTTTCTCTCAATAACTCGTGGTTCTTTCTGAGATCATCGATGTAAGAGTAGTTTTTGGCAGTCCAATCCCACAATCGTTCTGCGATCCGCCTGATTGGGCTCATCGCCGAATCCATCCTCTTTCAGAGAAAACGAAAACAAAATTTCAGTTTGAAGAGATGGATAATTGTAAAGAAAGACGTACGCACGTGCTGCGTTTGCTTGCCAGTCCCAAGCATTGATTTGTCATTACTTCAAGCAGGGTTGCTGGGTTAATTAGTGTTCACCGTACAGCGATTTTGTGACTATGTTTTAATAGGAAATTCGCAGGACTTTCCGAAGTGGCTAGGCAGGGAAAACTTCTGATCATGGCCTTACTCGCGCTCTAGTTATCTGCTGGGCAAGCCGCCTTTAATGCAACCTGCTACAGAAATTGCCTTGGGACCCGAAGTTGCGGTAACCGTGGTAGTGTGTGCCGCCATTTGTAGAATAAGTTGCTCTCTGCAAAAAGACGAAGATGAATGCACGCGTAGCAGTGCAGATTCCATGTGTGCCAATTTCAGCTCTGGTATGAATTATTATCCTGAAAAACATCTGTAAATTAATCATATGTTGTCTTAAATTCTTCTGCATGATATTATTATTCATTCCATTATTTCTCGACTGCCTCAAATACTGAAAATGAGATAGGTATATCCAATAATGAACTGTGCAGATGTTGGCAAATTACAAGGTTGTGTGGACTCCTGCATCGCCAAATGCAAGAAACATTAGCTATTACTTTCAAGTTTGCGTTTCACTTCTGGCTTGACATCTCTGAACTAGGAGATTAACTTACATCTGTGAATAAGATGCTTGTGGACTTGTATTGTATTTACCTGGGATTGTAATATTCATAGCAAGACACGATTTGGAGTCACATAATTGCTCACGAACAATAATACATCGATCCAACGTTCCGAACTCTTGTTGATTCAGTCTTCGATTTCGGTCGATCTTCCAGCACTCAATTGATGGACAATCTGAAAAAGATTTGTGGAAGCAGTCATACGGAAAAAGAAAAGAAGTTTACAGATCCACATCACGGTAGTTCTACAGGGTATATTAAAGAAGATATCAACAAAGAACTTGGGGAACATCAAAATTTTCAAGTATAGTTTCTGTTAGAACTGGTAAAAATTGTAAATACATTAAATAATATCAAAGCATATTAGATTTCCTTACCCAGAAATTAATAACCCCACTTTTCTGAGTAACAAAGAAAAATTTTATATTTTATTTACCTTGTATATTTTTATTCAACCCTCTTGCCTCTAATGAATTTTGATATAAAAATAGTGTATGTTATAGCTTAATATTATTGGTTGGACTTGGCAACTTTTGGATCAAGTGGGGTAATTTTGTGGTCGAAACAGCCCACGTGCTGTGTGCTTCACTCAGTGTCGTCATGTCTCCAATACGAGATAATCAGAGTTGATGGAATTTGGCAGAAAAAAAAAGTTTGGTGTCTTCATTTTCCACTCTCGTTGATTTCGCCAATTCAATTTTTCTGCCCTTTCGGAGTTAAATGGGAGTTTTCTCAGTCTTCGATAGAATGTTTCAGAAATGGTTTGTAGGTAAGTAAAGGGCACGGTGGGATCTTTCCTAGTCTTCGACAGAACGTTTCGGAAATGGTTTTGCAGGGAAGGAAAGATCATGGTTTCGGAATATATGCTTGTTAGGCTTGGTAGAAAATCAAGATCAACCACCAAAATATTTGAGAATAATTCATCACTAATTTCAGAGAAAGAAAATGAAGGGCTTGGACCATGTACGGGCCATGTCAAATCTACCCTTTCGAGAAGAAATGATTGATGGATGACAAAGTTTACCGAAAAAATGAATTCGTTCCCTAATTCTTAAATCCAATTTCTAGCCTCTCCAGAGAAAAACATGCAACTACGTTAAGTGTCTCAAGATGCAACATTAACCTTAACTTGATCGAGCGTGAAGGAGAAAACGCTACGGTTGGTCTTCTGATACAACTTCGAAACTCGGCGCAAGGAATACTTACCAAAGCTTTGGGTTATCTTTGTTTGCTACGGTTCTTGACTTTCATTCTGGTACCTATAAAAATCTGCACTAGATGGAGCATCGCCATTAATTTGTAAAAACAAGTAGCTGCACAAATAAAAAATCGTGGTAGGACAAAACGTACATCAAGCACCGAAGTGCAACAGCTTTAAAATCAACCAAAAATAGAAGTTAATACTTTTGAGTGTCGTCAGTTGATAAAATCAAAATATTTCGGTTGATTTGGTTTCTGCTTTATCCATTTTAATTCCAAGGAAAGCATATAAAAAAAAATATTCTATATACACAAGAAAGAGCGAAGCTATTTATGAAATTAAACTCTGAGTTACATATTCAGACCAGGAAATCTTTTAAGCAATTGAACGACATTCCATTTCCCTCAGGAATATTGTACGGAAATAGTGATGCATCAAATCTGCGTGTGGAGCACCTCTTTTTCCAATATTCAAAGCACCATTTTTAATTCTGAAACAATCAAAGAATGAGTATCCAGAGGTAGACCTTATTTGGGTCTCATGCATTTGTAGAGAATCTGTGCCAATTTCTTGTACATATGCCGCTTCAAGTACAATTTTTCTACCTTTTTTCTTCCCTCCATCCCAAGGCGTTTCCTGACAGCAGGATTTTCAAGCAAAAATCTTATATTTTGGGCAAGAACTTGAGTTCCTTGATGACCTGGGGGGTGAAGAAGTCCTGTTACATTGTGCTCAACAATGTCTTGGGTGCCTCCGGCATCTGTTCCAAGCACCTGGTCCAGCAAGGGGAAAGCAAAATAATATTTCTTCAGGAGCCATTTGGTATTGAGGTGATTCCATCAAATTTTGGAAACAGGGATAAAAAGGTGTTTGGTATCTTTTTGTAGTTTCCATCTTAGCCAGGATTTTATTCCTTTCTATATTCATCATATCACATTTATTTTTCTGCAGATGCAATGACCAGCAAAAACCCTTAATTTAGACAAACTTTTACATTACAATTGTGCAAAGGAAATACAATGGAAACTTCAAGGAAATGTTCTTATAGAAAATCAGAAAGTTTCTGAGAAGATATTGCAGAAATGATTCAGCAACCAGTTATTTCAAAAGGTATTTGGTATCTCGACCCTACTAGGTATTTAATCATGAATTAGGCCAGCCAATTGCAATTCAACAAACTGCAACTAGGCCAAATAATTTAAGTAGACTAGAGCTAAGATTATGCCATTTTGATGAGGAATCATAACTCACACCACACATATGCTCACACAATGCATGCACAGATGCATACTCACAGAAACCTATACAATGAATCTTCCAACTTCAAGAAAAACTAACCATCTTGGGTTTCTAAATGTGTCATATGGGAAAGAAGAGAATTTGTAAGCAAATACTAAATAAAAGTTTCTTTGTGCACGTATTTCAGTTTGATGCAAGCAAGCTATATTTCAGAAAAGCAAGACAGATCACCACTAAGATACAATGCCGTTAATCATTACAAGCATGTAAGAGATATATGAAATGAGATTTGTAACAGCAATTTCTTATTGGGAAAATGCTAAAATTTTGCTGTTCATTTCAAGCTTTGTCATTAGAATTTCAGCCATCAGACAAAGGTTAACCCTCAAACTTGTGTCAAGGGTGTGTTTTTAATTTTCAGACATCTGAGTGAAGAAAAAACTCTGTATAACAACTATCAACATGTCACAAGATATGCTCCAATAAACCAGGATGAAAAACAAGTTGGACGCTTACCGGAACACCAAATGCCATTGCTTCAATTGTCACTCTCCCAAACGTCTCTCCTAGTCCCTGCATGACAATTTTTTATTAACTATTTGCTTTCTGATAAACAAAAAACTCCTGGTGCTGACTAAATCAGCATTAAGTATGACATTATTGAACATCTATACAAAAGTTCCTGACTTTGGTTAAAAAAAAATTCCGAACAAAAATTTAGTTTCCAATTTACAAACCCCATTCGAACATATGTTATTTGCTTTCAGTTGGTAGACTCAAATCTCCATAACCTAAAGGACTAACAGGTAAAAAAAAAGGGAGGAGGAAAAGTGGCATATAGAATTAACTTGTTATTGAAACATCATATCAGATTTTTTTCTTTCTCCCTGGTAAGAGCAATAATAATAAATCTACTGCTGAGAATTTGAAAAACTTTCTTGATCCAATAGAAGCTTCTTCCCTTTGTATAAGCATAAATTCAAGAAGAAAACTCATTAACTAAAAAATAACCAATTTGTGAATTTTGGTACACCCAAAAAGGTGGAAGAAAAACAGAACTGGATGAAATTAATCATCTTTATTCCCCCACAGATACATACAAGAATGCGCGTGCGCACGTGTGCACACACACACACACACAAGTACACGTACCAGGACATGTGCACACACAGTAATTAGTTGAAAGCCACAAAATTGGATTACCTGGGAGTTTATAACATAAACATCTGCTGCAGAGTAAAGAGATGCAACATGTGTAGTCGCTGGAGTCCATAGCACAGACTTGGACAAGTTTGAATGGTGAGATAAGAACTGCAGAATCTCCTTGACATAAGGCACCTTATTGCTCTTAGATCCAACAGAACCAATAAGAATTTTAAGATCCTGTTCCTGTGTTTCCTGTGTTCCTTCACTATAAGCGAACACTTTTCTTCTTTTGTGACTGCTGCCAAAGCTCTCACCACCTGTGTTGCCAATGGAGGTAAAGAGACTAGAAGATGGTAAGCTTTTCCTTTTTGGTTCATTTAACCTGATAAAAGACTCACTGGAAATGGATAATTCATTTGAAGATCCGCTGACTTCATTTGACATTTGAAGCAGGCCTCTTAAATGATGTTTTGAAGTCAAGGTAGATTTGCCCCGGCCTACATTCACAAAATTTTTTATTTTGGAATTATCCATGAAAGTTTCTTGTTCAATCATCTTCTCTGCAGACTCAACAAGCAAGAGCTGGCCTTTCCCATGGTTTATACTGCTGAGAGACATCACAAGCATATCCTTATCAGTCAATCCCATTTCTTTTCTAACTGAATCTCGTAGCTGTTGCCTTTTCTCCAACATTTTCACTGGGCTATAAATTGGAGTACTCAGTGAACAGGCAAAACCAGCCACAAAAGCCAATTCATCATTCACGGAAAGAGGAACAACTGCAGGCTGAGACCTTGGCTTGATGTTTTCTTCTTCACACCAGGTTAGCCATTGCTTGGTCTGTGATTCAGAAAGAAAAACCAGCATCTTTACTCGGTAAAGAACAATCTTTGCCCGGTCAAAGTACTCTCGTCGATTTTCCATGATCCACCAGACAATTTGACTTCCACCAGCTGGAAAACGAGCAATATATTGATCTGAAACCAAACATATAACTTCAAGTTAGGCCATATGACACAAGAAAAAGTGTGTGAAGAAACACATTGAAGTCACTCATAAGCTCAACTAGGTAGCAAGATCAGAGGTAAACTATAACAAAGAGATGGAGACAAAACACAAACTCCAATCCAAGTATTTCAATTTCAAACATGACAGATGTAAAGCAAAGGAATCGATCAGGCCTGCCCTACAGGCGCAGATGAGTACTAACACAAGAACCCAACTTTTAAATCTTAGCAGCTAATTACAGGTGCTCTACACCTAGAAGACAAACAATATTTTAGAGATGTATCAGCAATTCAATTGTGCAATCTTGTAAAGAACTTCAACATTTTCTTTTCAGCTAATATCTTTATAATAAAATGGTAAGAATGAAAGCAATGAATAATTTCCCAATGACACTCACCAATCCATGATGCACAGACAGCTGATCCTGCAATGACAAGATCTGCCTTCATTGAAGTTTTGAAGCTCAGTTCTCCTCTGTCTTCAACAACCTTGATCCTTCTTCTAGCAAGCTCTGGCATCAACCCACCCTTTTTACTTAGAACTACAGCTGAAACTGTGGCTCCACAGCTCAAAAGCTCTGTTGCCAATTCCATCATTGAAAGAGGAGCCCCCGTCATTGAAAGTTCATGGAATATCAGAACGAATTTCCTGGACCAAACAAGTCGTGCAAAGTCCCCCTTCCGGTCACAAGTCCCTGATCGCTTTTCTGGACTCCATTCTAGAACTTTATCCTCAATCGATCCAAATGGACCAACAAGCAAACCATAAGAAGCATTTGTCATTGGAATTTCAGGTTGCTGTGCCTCCATGTCATTGTTCTCAACATCTGATTTTGCCTTCTGTTTACCCCGCCCTTTACCACGTAAACTACGTTTTCTCCTCTTCCTTTTAGTTACACTCTGATGAGAAGAGATGCTATTTCCTTTCTGGGATAAAACCACATCTATCCTTTTTGCATCTACCTCCTGCGTTTTAATGGTTCCTTTATTTCCTTCCAGATTACTATGATTGGCAATCAAATCATGTTGTTTATTATGTTCAGAGTTCACAATCTCATTTCTGCGCCTACCTCGAAACCCCAAAAACTTCTCATTGTTATCACCATGAGCCCACCGGGACTGGACATAAAACCCAAGATAAGTCCAGAGAGTAATCAATAGCAACCAATACACTAATCGATTGCTTCGAAACCACTGTAAAGAATTGCCTCTAGCCTCTCTTCGTGGAGTTCGACTTGCATTCAACCTCCGAAATGAAGGTGAATTCTTTGGTGTTGATCTTCCTGATAATGAGGACTTAATGCTACCACCCTGCCTGAAGGATGACTGTCTGATGACATTTACATGCAAATCTTCTCCATTTAAGCTGTCCTCCATAAGTTTCTCTATGATATCAGAACACCATAAAGCTTATTTAACATTTTTCTTAGGATATACACCAGAGTAAATTGGAAGAACTCCAAAGACAGCCTTATAAAGTGAACTTCTCTTCTACATCTCTTCACCTTGCAGTACTACATTAATCAAGAAAACACAAATTTAGCTTTCTAGTAGTATCACAAAAACTCTACAACACAATTTGGTTGATTAAGAGGAGGAAGAATAAGTTATTTTGAACTTTTCTCTGTCATTTTTGCTACTGAACAAACTATATTCTCAGTCCTTGATGGAACTTAGTTATAATTCATTTTTCCATGTTAATAAGGCGAAAGACTAAGAATCAAAATTGTTTTTTTAACACTTCTTTCATTTTCACGTACAAAATAGAACTCAAGTGATGACAAAATGCATTAGTTGATTAAAATGAAAAATATTTCCCCATTTGACTAGCAGGCTGTCAAGCAAAGGAAACTAAAAGCATAGACTCATAAGTACAATAGCAACAAGAAAAAAATAAAATAAAATTAAGAGTTCTTTACATTTTAATTCCACATTCTGTATCAATCAAACAGAGCATAATTTGATGGAGAACTGAATCAATAGAAATTCTGTAAAATGTATAAAATATTTGTACATGCCAGTCAGCAGCTTAGTACTCGGAGCCAAATTAAGATTAAAGCATATATGCATAGCCACTGAATATAAATTTCTGTTGATTTCATATGTTTTCTCAGCAACCACGAAAACAATCTTAATAATCACAAAGAGACATACGAGAAAGTCTATTTATTTATTTTCCTACAGTTTCTCAATAGTTAAACAGAGACAATAGCCACAAACAACTGAACTAAGCAACATAAAAAAGAAACCTCGATAACTCAGGTTTCAAATCTCAAACGTACACCTAGCCTACGGGCTCCCTTAAGCACAATGATCAGCCACTTCGACTTGCTTTCATGTTACTAGCAACCAATCAGAGGCTCGTAGTAACCGGTAACTAACCAAATCTATAATTCATCACTTCCTCTTAGCTTCTAATTACGAGAATTCATGAACATCAAAGCCACACTACACAAATCCACTCAGTTTCCGATACATTTTCTCAGCATCCAAACAAAGCATTAACAAAGAAATAAATAGATATAATAAATAACAAAGTAAAATTAACTCAAAAAACAAAGCAACTTGGTCAAACGATAGTTACATTTTCTACAAGCCTTTAAAAGCGAAACAATTTCTCGTAAAAATTGAAGAGAGTAAAAGCATTTACTGATCTCAGCTCAGCTCAGCTCACAGATGGAGAGGAGACGAGAGGTACTTGAACTGCTTTAGAGAGAGAGAGAGAGAGAGAGAGAGAGAGAGGAGAGGGAGGGAGTAACAGATGTAGAGATGTCTCAAATTTGTAGAAAGCAGACGGCACGTGGGAGTCAAATCGTGCGAAACAGTCTGAATTTTTTTGAAAAGAGGAGGTAATGATAGCCTGTGGCCGCAGCAATCAAAATTATTTGCTCCACTTTGTGGATCCGACGACTTTCAGATTTAAGAAGAATTGTTTTCTTTTTCAAGTTATATTTTTTTAATTTTCTGTGTAAAAAAATTATAATTTTTAATTTTTTTTAATGACGAATTTGGTTCGTTAATAAGGTGTCGGTGGGACTGGCGAATGATCCTCGCCATTGGATGGATTGATTGCTCCGTGATACCCACCAGTGGGGGCCAGAGTGAAATAAATCTAATGGATAGATTCTTCTGCCATGTACATAACCTATATCTTTAAAGCTTTTTACTTTACATAGAAAGTGTAATTAGCAGAACTTTCTCTGCTATTAAATTAAGAACTGACTTCTTTCTCGCAACTTGATAAATTAGCATTGATCTTTAAGATTAAGGAATTAAACTTTTAATTAATAATATAATAAACTTGCTTTCCGGCGTTGGCAATTAGATTTCCATTCTCGACAGGTACCATATAACAAAAGCTTCTGGTATGAAAGCTTCATTTAATGACATCTAATTTAGGATTCAGAGCCATGCCAACTTCGGTCAAATCTCTGGGAAGCGAGGAATCAATCAGTACCGTTCGTAATGATCCATGGCTGACGTCTCAATTTCCTATTGACGCTCCCACAATATCAATTCAAAGGCAAAAAAGCTTCTTATAACTGTTTGCATAAGAATTCAATGACACAAATATTATAAAAGATTCAATTTTTAGGTGAATTAAATTTTTTAATAAATAAATATGTATCAACCATAAATATAAAATATTAAGAGAAATTCTAATTTAAGATTCTTTGTTGTAAAATTATCTGGCAAAAGCAAATAATAAATCTGACAAAATAGAACAGCAAATAAAAAGTCTGACAAAAGAGAACAATTTTGATTAGTTAATCACCAATAATAACCTGATAATATATCTCATAACTAAGCATCATTACACAATGTTAAAACAAACAGCTGCTCAATTTGATGAAAACTCAATCACCACTAGCCCACTCATAAAAATACCGAGGCATTAAGTGTACATTGAACAGATAAAACTCTACCCTCGCAGTAACTTTAACCAGCAGGCAGCCGAGAAAATAAGAAATCCGAAACATAATAGGTATCCCATAAACCATAACTTATCACTGACAAACATAAAAAGTTACTGAAGATGGATAAGAAAACTCAAAACACCATCTTTATAAAGTGAAAATTTTGACTTCACCAATCAAAGAACTGCTGCAAGATAATTCTGGGTTCTTTTTCATCAGAGTTCTTGAAGAAGCCCACCCACATTTCTCACAAGCTTCACAGAAAAAAAAACCTGAGAACAAAAACAGAGGTAATATCACAATTTGTCTGAAGATGAGACATATTCACAAGAGAAACATTCAAGGTAAATTCCTTGGATGCATATTCATACCACAAATTTAACAAGGAACTGCCACCTCTCAAGCCACAATAATGTTATTAAATTGACTTCAGCATGAGCAGGCATTTGTCAAATATATAACTGCAAGATCAAAAAACACACACAGAGAGAGAGGGAGAGACCAATGGATGAGAAAACAGAACAACAATAAGGAGATTCAGGGTATCAACATCCAAAAACCAAAGAGGGATAGGATGACCAGAAAAGAAAGGTACATCACCCAATTGGGCTAGAAACTTGAATTTAGTCCCTTGTAATGCTCAAGAGGAAGGAAACAAAACTAGAAATTTGGCATTTTGTTTACAGTCAAGCAGGGGGAAGAGTTGAATGAAATAAATAATACTCACATTTGAATACCAAAATTTTGGCTAAAACATATTTTAGATATCATTTTAGGCCTCCCAAAATTCTTGAAAAAGAATTGGGAACAAAGAATTCAGATTAAGGTGAGTTATCTGAAATATATAAAGCAAAATATAGAACAAGCAGTTATTAAATATATATTGCAAAATATAGAACAAGCAGTGATTACCTAAATTATCCTGGAACAAACTGCGGCCCAAAGCGCTCCAGCACAAAAGCTGGAGATCACAAAGGGCCTGGGAAAAGGCCTGCATCGCCAGATAATCACACTAAGAACTTTGCAACGCCAAATTGACTTAAAAGTCTTATTTATCAAAATTTAACCTTCATCTTCTTATTTGACAGGCTCCATCTTATCTAAGTACGTCATTGGCTAAATTCATTGTTGAATATCTGCATCAGAGTAAAGAAAACAATTCAACAAGTGCAATGTAAAAAAAAATACAGAGTCAGGAATAAAAAAGGTGTTGCAGTATTTAATCAGATTTGGGTGAAGAATTTAATGCCTGCGCGGCTGAGGTTTATTTTGTTGCTGCCCAAATTCGTCATTCCCAGACTCTGGAGAATACAACTTCAACTTAATTACAAAAATACTAAACAATGAACGTGTTTCTAAATGGTATGTCAGCTAAAAAGTAGAAAATGCCAAATCAAGTCTTACCAGGTCTCTGGGAAGGCTTCCATTCATTACTGGGTTTGTTAGTATTATTGTGTTTGCTGCAATCAAGATGAAAAATATATAGACATCAAGTCTAGGACACAAGCTTCTCCAACCATAACTTACAATAAGGAAAAAATTTGGTACATGCATAAGAGTTAATATTGTTACTAAAAGAAGATCAACAAAGTCATTACAGTAAAAATCATTCTTAACCAGTGGCACAGCTTTCAAATGAAAGATAAGTTTTCATGTGTTGGTACATGTATCATTTGAGATCTGAATGAACTACAGAAGAACTCAGTTTAACACCATTCTAACAGGGCTATGAAAGCAAAGCAGGAGAAAGTTTCTACCCAGACCTTGAGGATCCCATCGCAGATGTCTGCCCCACTGGTCGACAAGTGCCATCAACAGCAATATACGGTGGACAATATGCACCTCCTAAAGCTCCAGCAGCACCCGCCAAAACTGGAAGCCTAACATTGCAAAATGGCAATCACTACTAGTTTCTTGTGTTCTCAATCCTAGGAAAGTAACTAAAATAAAAAAGAATAAAATAGTTGAATAATAGGGTATGTCAGCTGGAAGTTATCTCGTTAAGCCCAATCATTGACTTTTTCCTCCATAATTATTTTACAACATATAAAACTTATTGCAAGACAGGCAGAAGCTCCAACGCATCAGTTATATGAAGGGAAATTTGTAATGCAGACTAAAGATAGGTTTTGCTTCATCAAAGATTAACTGTATGCAGAGTATCAACTGGCCACCTACAAACCTTCTAAGACATCACCTTCACATAGCATAAATGACCAAAGGAAGACCAGACAACCAATTTTGCACTTAAGCACAGAGAAATTTACAATACCATGTCATTTCAGAATTCCCCGGGCCAAGCTGTGGCTGAGCAACATAACCAGGATATGCCATGCCAACTGCAGGAACTCCAATACCACCAGGATGTTGGCCCCCAAATTGCATAACTGCAAGCCAATTTATCAAGTTAAGAACATTCATCACTTTCAGTGTACAAATGCCCCCCAAAAGAAAGTGCAGATTTACTTGTGAGTAAATACAATGAAACACTTTTGAAACAACAGTGAATAAATTAAACAGTTTAGTATTTTAAAGCCCTAATCAATAAACCATTCAATCAAAAAAGCGATAAAGGTTCACGAAGATAAACCCGGGAACTGATCCTGATCCTAGCCTATCTATTTGTCAGTACTTTATCAATTTTATTTCCTATTAGTTAGTCCATATATATGCCATGACAAAGACTTGACTTTTACCTCTGTAAACATAAATCAGCAAACACCTGGTCAACAAATACATCTCAATACTTATGGTCTATATGGAGGCTGTACAAAATCCAGCTTTACTAGTAAATAACTTATAAAAGCAGAAACAGAATGCCCAATTTAGGGCACGTTATTTCAACTAGTATTCCCTTTAATTCTTTTGTCTTCTGATTATATGTATAATCACCCAAAGAGTTCACTTTACCTGGCAAAAAGGCAGGGAAGTTCTGATCACCATGACCAACAGTCATATTCCCTCCAGCTCCCATAACATGAGCCCCACCATAGAGAAATGATCCCCTTCCTTGGCTGCCTTTTCCCTTTCCAACCAAAGCACTTTTTGATTTACTTGATTCTGATGGTGATTCCACTTCACCAGAATCATATGAGTTAATCGTGGAAGCAGCTTTTGGTGGAGAGGATGCTTGGGAACCACTAGGAGAATGTTGGCTCAACTGCTGAATTGGTGATTGTGCAGAGGATTGAGCATGACTTTGACCAGGACTTCGCTGAACAGCTCGGAGTTGTGTTGGAGGAGAAACTCTATTGGTTTGGTTCTGAGGTGGTGCTGGTTGTTGAGCAATCTGCTGTGGAATAGTGACACCATGTCCTTGAGCCCCAGACTGAGAGGAAGGCTGCATTTGGAGATTGTTCAAACGTTTAACAGCATCTGAAGCACTGGGATTGTCAAAATAAAGCTTGTCCATGCTGACATTGACAATATTCTTCCCTCGCTGGATTGTATTTGGATGTTGCATAGAGGAACTCTCATCTATACCAGAAGTTCGAAGATTCTTACTCGAGCTTCCAGATTGTACGTCCCTTTTCTGTGTGAAAGTGGTCTCTTTAGTGGACGAGCCCGATGGATAGAATGGTGGAGAAGCAGAACTCAAACTAGATGCAAACACTTGTTTCCTCAAAGGGACAATATCAGATTCTGAATTTGACGTGGGCATAAAAGACCTTCCTGGATTACCATGCGAATTTTTCTCAAGAGGCTTCCCCGAACTAGCAAAATCAGAGTATAGAATATTAATTCTACTCAAATCACAATTGAACAGAAAAAGGAACCCCAATAGAGTGGCAAAAATTGAAATTTTAACTCACTGTTTGCTCTGCAGTGCAAGTGCCTGATTGCTGTTCTTCCAGGTAGACTCATACTTTTTGGGACCCCTTCCTCTTACACCCTTAGGTGCCTGGTTCTGATTGTTATTGGTGGTGTTGAATGCTTTAGATCTGTTCCCCCTTGGATAACCCTGGTCTGGACCGTGATTTTTACCACGACCTCGGTAACGGCCTCTAGAAGTCCTCCTTCCCTACATTTATAAATATTATATGGACAGGTTTCAGAAGAAAGAAGGGAATAAACAAAGAACATAAACACTATTCAAGCAGATGCGGGTGCGCACACACACAACAATTACCTCGCCATAGTGCCTTTCCTGTGAAGTCATCTCCTCATACTTGTCGTGGCCCCATTTCTTGTCATCTTTTGACTCCCACAGCTTCCTCCCACCATGTGTTCTCCTAAACATAATAGAAATTAGATGCTACTACACAATTGTTCCATAATGTGACTAGCCAACAAGCGAACAGATAACTAAAGATCGTGCAGGCGAAGGCAGAAACCTACTCATGGTGCAAGAGCTATCTGAAAAGGGCAGCACACAATAAGAAGCAACACTATTCACCTTCTTAAGATCACTAAAATTTTCTACCCAAAACAAGTCTATGAATTATCCACCGAAATTTGTTTGGACTAAATTCAATAAACAAAGGGCAAGCATGTACTTAAATCTCATTACTATCACACGTTATGACAATGGAAGATAAATTCTTGCAAGCATATTTAATGAAGATACACAACAAACTTGTATATTTTAGGTTTGAGAGATAAACAGCTTGAAGCCAATGAGAATTTTAATGTAACAGTAATCGTCATATGCAGACTTGCTAAATCAGGTTTTCTGGACCAATTATTCTGTCTGAATACACAACCAGGTATTTCTTAATCCATTCACAATCTTTAGACCAACTTCTAAATGTTTCAGGCGCAAGCATTGGGTGATACTACATACATTTTAAAGAAAAGGCAAATAGAAATTATATTGATGATGATGTTAAGAAGAAGAACCACCCAAGTTCCTGACCAAAAAAGAAGACATAGCACTGGACCAATGGTTAACAAAACAACCCCCAAATTGCACCAGCAGACACCTACATCATAATTAGCAAAACTAAATTGCTTAGGCTGTCCTTTTTTCCCCTTATTTCTTATTCCCACTTTCAGTAGAACCTTGGGCATCCATTTATGTAACTTAAAGAAATTTCACTAGCAGCACAAACAAGCTTTATTAATTGAGAACCCAAAAATCTAAAATAAAATAGTATTCCTAAATGAATCAAAGATACCATAAAATAAATCATATTCCATAGTCATATCTGTTACAAAGCATCTACGAACAAGCAATTACTTATACATAGCAGTATAATCAGTCATCTTCAAACTAGCAAAAGCCAAACCCACAACATATGAAGTACAACTATCTCAAGCAGAAGACCCAGTAAACACTTACAACCCATAGTTAACCCCTTTTATCATTACACAATTTGCAATACAACTATGTAAAACCAAGCAAGCACCAGGATAATCCACAACCCACTTCTTTTCTAGTAATTATAGCCCATGAGTCATAACAAGCTTAGAATCAACTAGTTCAGTAATTTTGCTTACTTTGTTCCTTTTAATACTGTTTCCATGAAGCTAGTGTATTTGAGAACTTTCTCTGCTTTAATCTCAAAAGCCATCAACCCTATTAAGTTATCCTTCCACGTAGATTTGAGCAAACACTAGAAAACACCAATCACAACTGAAACCAAACTAACTAAGAACCCCTATACAATAGCATCTTCCTATAACATATCATCATACAAATTCTACACTGCAATCAGCTACATATGGTAACACAGTCAGTGGCAAATTTCATATAATACCTGTGTCGACCACCAATATTGTCCCTAAACCGATCATCGTGCATATAAAAAGCGCCAGCTGTTGGCACAGCAAACGGTTCAGTACTCTCCTTCTTCCCTTCCTCCATCTCCTCCACATCATCATTCTTTTCCTTATCGTTACGGTTATTCCCTGAACTCACCTTCGCCTCCTCAGTACTCCTTCCAATATCATTGATCTCTGCTCCCTCGACTCTGACCTTCCCAAAATTCCTATCCTCTTTCCCGTCCTCTTCTTCATAAGCTTCCTCTTCCTCCTCGTCTTCATAAACATCCTCCTCTTCATCTTCTTCCTCATCTTCTAACTCTCCGTCTTGTTCTTCATCATCATATTCACCCGGAGCCCCGCCCTGACCATCCGATTCGTCATCAGAGTGAATGGCGATCCTACGATCCATTCGACCCCTATTTCCTTTCTCCTCTGATTCTTCATCCTCTTCGTCATCGCTTGCTTCTATTCTACGCATCACAAGCGACCGTTTCACTTCTTCTGGATCGCTCTCATACTCCTCGGCTTCTTCTGGGGCCGCAGTTGTAGTAGCAGTCGCCATTAACTATTTTTTAACCGCCCAAATTATTTAATCAATTATAATTTTGACTAAAAGACTTGAAATAGCACTCAACTCTTCAAAACCTTAAACTCAAAATTTTCAAGGAAACCAAACAGTAATTAGAAAAAGCTGCACTCGAACAAAACAAAATAAATAAATCCGCAAATTTCAGAGGCTTTCAAAACTGAACACCAATTGCAGGAAATCTTCACTCAATTAAAAAGCCACGAATATTAAAAGCTTTCGTGAAGGAAACAAGCCGATCAAAACTACAGAAAACCAAAATTTATCAGGAATCAACAAAAAGCGCAGACAATCCTCGAAAATCGAAACCCTAGAGAGATAAATTTGAGTTTTTACGAGATTGGGATCTAGGTTTAGCGACGTCTGGGAACCCTAGACAGTTTGGGAAAGATGCAGAAGGTTTCTTTAAATAGACGCTTTTGGCATTGCCGTCATTCACTGAATCGTGGAGAGTATTTATACAGGTGGCAAGCAAATTATCTGGATTTTTTAGGGGTTTTTTCGGAAATTAAGTAGAAAGTTTGCTGAATGGTTGGAGAGTGACACGCTGGATGGAAGTGTTTAAATTACATTCTGACGCATGAGGGATGATTCGTCACCAGGAGTTACACGTTGGTTTACAAACTGGAAAACGAACCAATCAGATTCTGCCATATCCGCATCTGCCATGAGTCAAATAGATCAATGCTATTTCAAGTGGAACTTCTTCACTGCAACCTCATCCCATTCTGAAATCTTGCCTAGTAAAAAGAACTCTTGCTCTAGATCTTACTTATGTTCGTCAGAGTTCCCAAGTATGACCATCTTAATTCTGAGTGTTTACATTAATTTACATTTTATGTGAAAGAAAAACAGCTCTTTGGTCATATAATTCATTCGATAAACAGATTAACACAGTGAATGAACAAGGAGATGGCAATGCAAGCATGGAGATGGAAAGAACCAAGATCTCCCATGAAAAACAAGATGTCTACTTTACTATTTTAGAATTTAAAAACGAAAACTACACTCTTATGCTCTGGCATGGAAGGTCTCCATTACCTTGATTGTTATCCTTGTTGGTGAGCAATTTCAAGCAGTTATTAGTAATAATCTGTGGTTACCTTGGATAATGATCTAGCAAGCAGTTATTAACTAATTTCTATGCATACATGGCTATATGCAATTCTCAGCAAAAATTCGATTGTAACCTGTGTCTATATGAACACTGTACTAGTTAAATTCTGCAGAACTTCAGGCCCAATGTTACATATCCTCAGACTTAGTGCATCCTCCTACTCCGTATCAGGTGGATCCTCAACCATGTACACAAGTTCTAACATGCCATGGAGTTTGATTAGCTAAGAAATAACTTATTTTGCACAATCAAGTTCCCGATTTCTTTTGGGATGGTTCCTAAGAACTGATTAATCGAAAACGTTGTAGCTTTTACAGCAGAATATGATCTTAATCTTTGCGAAGAGGGTCAACTAATGAATTTGGAGGAAGAGAATTTTTATGATCTTTGTTTGATTGAATTGACAAACACCATAAAATATGACGAATTACTGCGTTTTATTGAAGGAAAATAACATGAGAGAGAAGTTACATTTTCCTCACAAGGGTCTAATGAATATGAGAACTAAATATTTTGTTGAATCTTAATGGGCTAGAAGCTCTAGAGTTTGCAATACTTGTTTGTGCAGTCACTAACGCAGCTTCCTGCTTTCTGCATATCTGCAAGCCAAAGCAAAACAACATCCGCGCACAAAGCATTAGAAGGAGCCAGTCAAATAGAGAAAGAAGGACAAATACAGAGAGTTAAAGAAAAGAGCACAAATACCACTGCGAAATTTGGTGCATTTCTCAATTGAGCAGCCAAGTTTGCAGTAATAATAGCTGTGAGCTGCCACAGAGGATGCGGTCGCAGGCGGACACTTTTCAAGGCATAGTTTCGCGCATTCTTCAGGTGTGAAAGGACAAACTGCTATGCATTGTCCGTAGCAATCAAACGGACCTGCTTCTGTCATTGCAAGGCTAGCAGACATTACCACCGTCGCCATTGAATAAATAATGTCATTGTTAATGATTTGGACCGGGCTTAAATAAGTTTTTGAAGGGTGATTTTATTAAATTAAAAAATAAATAATAATATAGAATCTAATAATTTTAATTTTTAGCCACTTGAGTCCCTGTCCAAAGGCGACAAATAATGTTGCACTTTCCAATACGAGTCATTTAATTAGAACCTGCAAATATTCATGGACACACACACACACAAGGTCATCTCAATTTGTCTTATTTTATTCCTAGTTCATGTCTAATATGATTTATATTTGTCTAGCCGTGAAAGACGACCATGGATATGCAACAGCTAGTTCTTAATCTTACTGCTTTTCTCAGAGCAGGAATCCAGACAACGCTCTGCTTTTTCAATAACTGCACAATTAAGATGAAAACGAAATTAATTAAAACTGCCCGGAAGGATATAATACTAAATTCAAGAATCAAGATTATTGCGTACCAGAGCTCAAATTGGCGGAAATTGAATTTTCACAGGTAAGAATGCAACTGTCCAAGGCTTCCGAATCAGAGCTGGGCAGTGGCTGCTTACATCTTCGTAAACAACGGCTCTCACACGCTGCACGAAATTGGCCAAAGCATGGAGCAGAGCATTTCCTAACGCATTCTTCTTCTATGCGTGCTCGAGCAACTGCCAGAAGGACCAACAATAACATTCCTGTTATCAGAAATTTTTCCATACCATTTCTCGCCATACTCCAACTTTGCTTCTGTTTTTCTCCGGAAACTTGTGTTTATGAAGAATTGAAACAAGCCGTATGCTTTCATATATAGCTCAAGAAAGTGAAAGGTGAATGAGTGCTCATGAATGGTGAAGATATTATTAATTAAGTACTTATCTCTTGGCTGTAGAAGACAATCTCATTCAGATTTTCCTACACTTTTCGTAAGTAAAAGACAAGTTTCATTAATTGAGAAGGTTAAATACGTTTGACCTTGTGGAAATTGCTCCACGTGTCTCACTATCGATTTTTTTTCTTCTAATTTATAATTGTGCATAGAATTAGTGCATATGTTAAGAGTAGTACTAAGCATTCCAAACAATAAGTTTAATTTGTCTCCAAAGTACTGATATGGTATTGACTAATTGGATGATAAATGTTACAATTTATAGGAACGACATGGGCGAATTATACTGTAAAATTTCGAACACATGCAAAGTCCAGGCCTTTCCCAACAGGAGTTTGCCATGCTCTTGAAGCTGGTGGGCGCGTTAGTGGCTGCGGGTACGTGACCACGATGAGAAAATAGGGCCTGCCAGTAGATAATGTCATCGATGCACAATTAGTTGACGTTAATGGAAGAATTCCCAACAGAAAATCCGTGGTAGAGACTCTCTTTTGGGCCATTAGAGGAGGTGGCAGAGCAAGTTTCGGAGTTAAACAAGGATGGAAAATCAAGCTTGTTCAAGTTCCGTAGAAAGTGATTGTATTCAAAGTAGAAGGCGATTCTCATTGTTTTCATTGATCTTTTTGTTGGAAAAAAACTGATAGTATTATTCCATTGATGAATACAAATTTCCTGAATTATGGACTGCCATGAGATGAGTTGGGTAGAAACCACTCTTTCTGGGTGGATTACCCAACCCAATGGAATTTCAATAAATGTTCTACTCAACAGGCCTACAAAGGAGAAGTTATTCTTTAAAAACAAATGTAGTTAACTGTTGGCTGGTGTTGCAAGAATAGGGGGATTAATCAAACAGTGGACGAGGACTTGAATGAACGAGTGTCAGAAAATCTGACGAGGTAGAATAAGTTTAGGATAAAAACCAAGTTCAAACACATGAACATAAGTTGTCAACTTCGCTTCAATTTTAAAAATTTAAAAGGGAAAAACAATCATCTTGAACAGTACAATTGTTATTCATTACATGGAGTAATATTAGAAATAAAAATAAAAAGAGAAAACTAATTCACATTCGATGCTATTATCCTTCTTCTACCTCGAACGATTTTAAGCAAAGTGTCTCTAATTTTCACGAGTCTAGTAACAATTTGTTTGGAGTTGATCCTCTCCTTAGGTGATTCTCTTGTACAGTCGAGAGCCAGATTCAAGACAGATGACACACATTGTTCTTTGGCTGTAAAATATTGGTCTTCTCTGCTTAGCAAATTTGCGTCAACAAGTTCCAACACTGAACTGTGCAACAACAAGTCATTAACCCAACTCTTCAAGCTCATTTCTCCAAGAAAAAATTCGTCTGCTGGCTTCTTCTTGGTAAATGTTTCCATTAACATAATCCCATAGCTGTAAACGTCACCTCTTCTTGATATTTTTCCTTCTCTTCCGTACTCTATAAACCATCAATAACGTTTTGATCACAAGTATAGCACAAAAAATTATTTAGTAACCATGAAAATTAAAAAAAAATTGATTGCAGAGCAAACCTGGTGCCATGTAACCAATCGTGGCAAGAGTTTGAGTCTGTGTCATGGACTGATCTTCTCCACTCAAAAGCTTTGCAATGCCAAAGTCACTTAAATGAGCAACCATGTTTTCGTCTAACAATACATTGCTAGGCTTCAAATCACAGTGAACTATAGGCGTTGAATAACCAAAGTGAAGATATTCCAAAGCTGACGCAACATCTATCATTATGTTCAGCCGCTGAAAAATATCCAAAATGCAGTTGTTCGAATATAAACACTTCTCCAAACTCCCGTTTGGCATGTATTCTAATACCAATGCTTTAAAATCATCGTTCGAACAACTGCTGATGATTTTGACAAGGTTTCGATGACGAATATTTTTCATCACTTCACATTCGGCATCAAAACTCTTCCATGCTCCTTCAAATTGCAAGTGAAACACCTTTACTGCAACCTCCATTCCATCTCGAAGTGTTGCCCTGTAAACCGAACCAAAACCTCCCACGCCAAGTAGGTTGCTTTCACTAAATCTATCTGTTGCCCGCAAAATTTCTAGGTATGAAAATCTTCTCCGTGTTGCTTGGGGTGACATATTAGCATCATTTGGCAACTTTCTACTTCTTTTCAGACATCTGGATATCCAAACAAATCCAAGAGCCATTATGAATGCAGCACTCAAAGGCAAAACAATCTCTAGGAGTAGAATATTTTTTCTTGATGATTTTCGATTGATGTCAGTTGTGCTGCTTTCGCATGGTGGGACTTGCAGATTCGGTGAACCGCACAATAAATCATTTCCTATAAAAGATTCAGCGGAGAAGTTTGCAAATGAACCTCCTCTAGGAATTTCTCCTCCCAATCTGTTGAAAGATAGATTTAGGTTTTTGAGATACAAGAGCGTCTCCATGGATTTGGGAATAACTCCTGAGAGATTATTATTGGACAAATCCAAAGACTCCAAGTTTATTAAATCACCGAATGACTGAGGAATTGAGCCTGTCAATCTATTATATCCCAAGGAAAGAATTTGTAGATCTTTTAGGCCTATAATTGTGCTTGGGATATCACCTGAAAAATGATTCTTTGATAAATCCATTTCTACGACAACCTTCAAATTTCCAATTTCTAATGGTAGAGGTCCGGTCAGAGAATTGGATGCAAGGTTAACGGATAAGATATCTTTAAGTTGCCAGAAAGTTGAAGGTATATCAGCAGTTAACTCATTGGAGTTCAAATAGATTTTCCTCAGAGACGAGATATTACCTAAGCATGATGGAATTGATCCAGATAGCTTATTACCTTGCAAATTCAACTCACACAAGGCAGCCAAATGACAAAGATCGTCTGGAATTGATCCTTCTAATTGATTGATTCCAAGATACAAACCTTGGAGTTTCTGCATCCTACCCATTGAAGCTGGAATTGATTCGTCCAGTTCATTGGCTTCTAAATCTAACTCTATTAAGTTTTCTAGGTTGCCAATTTCTTCGGGAATTCTGCCACTAACGCTGCAATTGTGCATGTTAATTCTTACCATTGAATCAGAAAGACTACCTATGGAGCTTGGAAGGGTGACATGTAGTGGATTTCCTCCTAACTGCAATACTTTCAAATTCTTGCAATTTGTCAAAGAGGAAAGAAAGCTAAATTCTGGATTTGAAGATGTCAAGTTGTTATCACTTAAGTTGACCCACTCGAGGTTTGTTAAATTACCAAATATGTCAGGAATAAAACCTGAAAAGGAGTTCGTTTCCATCTCTAGAACAGAGAGGTTCGAAGCACTGAAGATAAAACTAGGTATTGGCCCACTGAAAGTATTGTACGACAAGTAAAGCTCTTCAAGATTTGGAAGTCCGAGGTCTGTTCTGGATGGAAGACTTCCCATGAGACTATTATGAGAAAGGTAAAGCACCTTAATTGTTGACATGTTGAAGATTGTGGTTGGGACGACACCAATTAGGTTGTTAGAATCAAGCACCAAATACTCTAGATTACGAAGATTACCGATTTCATGTGGTATCTCACCTGCAAGTACATATGCAATCTTAATTACTTACAAACTCTTACAAGATTTTGTACGATCACAAAACTTTTAATTAATAATTAATGTAGATAAAATTACTTTAGAAAGAAATATAAGTCCGCATGCAATCTGATAATGGATAATTCAAACTCTTACCACTTTAAAATTGATTTTAACCCTCATAATTTTTCTTAATTCGTTTTGATAAAACAGGAGAAAGGCACACATGAACAATAGCTCATTTGGTTTTGGATTAAAGTTTTATAACTTACCTTGAAGGTTGTTGCTGTGAAGGTAAAGCATTTTCATTGTTGACACGTTGAAGATTGTAGTTGGGATAACACCAGTTAGGTTATTATGATCAAGCCCCAAATATTCCAGGTTGCGGAGATTACCAATTTCTTGTGGTAGCTGACCTGCAAATATATATGCAATATCTTAATTACTTATCAAAAAGCTTGATTAATAATTAATTTAAACAAAGCTACATTAGAAAGAAGTGTATGTCCATGGGCAAGTGGATGATAGAAGTGAGTTTTAACATTTGTACACATGAATTCAATGGGCATACCTTGAAATGTGTTAGCGGTAAGAGCTAACGTTTCCAGCTTAGTCAACTCCCCCATTTCTTTCGGTATTGCTCCTGAGAAATTATTGAACGACAGGGTTAAATATTGCAGCTGTCCGCACTTTGACAAAGTGGTTGGTATTTCGCCATAAAACATGTTTCTCTTCAAATAAAGGAATTTCAAGTGAGGAAAGCAGTTGCAAATATTTGCTGGGAGTTCACCATAGAGGTAATTATGACGAAAATCAAGAGTTTGAACTGAGGACGCGTTGTCGAATGAAGGAAAAGAACCGGAGAGTTGGTTAAAAGTAAGATTAAGTAATTTCAATGTATCTATGCTGAAGATGGAGGAAGGAACGGTACCGGAAAGCCGGTTTGAACTAAGATCAAGTGTTTGCAGTGAAGATAAATTTCCAAGTTGAAAAGGAATGGTTCCTGCAAGATTCAAACCGGAAAGATTTAAGGCTGTGACTCTATGTCGGATGTTATCACAAGTAACGCCGATCCAATTACAGACAGAGGCTCTTATGTTCCAATTTCTGACCAAGATATTGGTTGGGTCATCAGCTATGTGAGCTTTCACGGCTAGAAGAGCATCTTGGTCTGTGGCAATACTACCGTTGGCTGTTGGTGCAAGAATTAGGGTCGGAATCAAACAATGGATGAGGACAAGTATTATAGCGAAGAGAGCATGATTTCTTTCCATCAGAGCAGAGATGATATGTGTGTTTGTTTGTTATTCGTTTTATAATGCAAGGAAACAAGTGTTAAGTACAAATATATATTGAAAAATAAAAACTGTGGCTTGAATACTATTCTTGAGGACGGTCGTGAGAGTTCTCCTTGCCCTGGAACAGGTTAAAGAGATGACTTGGTGCTCCGGACAAACCAGGGAGTTAAATGTTCTTTACGCAAATAAGTCTTTTTGGACAACCAAAGTCTTGACTCACTGTTTTACCTTTTGACAAAAAAAAGAAAAAAACAAGTCAAGGTTTTTGCATGAATAAACTCTTTTTAAGTTCAACAACCCAAGTCTTGAGTGAATTCCTTGTTCTAAATACTAATAAACTTGTATAAAATAAAGACTTACTCTTGTTATTATCATTGTTACATTGAATCTTTATGGATGGCTTTAGTTAGAGAAATTCTTTTGTCTTATCGCATTAAAATTTTTGAACTTAATTCAATAAAATCTCCTTCTTAGATGTGGTTGAATACCCTTCAACAAACCCAAGCTTTGAATTTCTTCAAGTTTCCTTTTTTTTTCACTTTAAACTATAAAGAAAAACACCAACTGCTTGAAAATAGAATCACAAAGGAAGAAAGATAAAACTCACAGCACTCTTTCCGGGCTGTAATTTTTTATGAGTCCTAAAATGATGCCCATTGAGGGCAATAGTAATGTGAGGGCAAGAAGAGCATCTTGGTCCGCGGTAATTTACTGTTGTCTGCTGCTGTTGCAAGTACGAATGGATGAATCAAACAATGGACGAGAACAAGTGTTATTCAGGGCTGTGACTTTTATCATAAGCAGTAAACTGTTTTATGAATCCTAAAATTTTGTCCTTCTGAATTACTGTTAAATTTTAATACTGTCATATTATTGACCTGATCTAAGAGAGTGATTTTTCTTTGTGTGTCTATAGAGTTATAATATTAACATTTTGCAGACTCACCATTGAATGGTGAGTTTGCAAGGGAGTGATTTTTCTTTGGATGTCTATAAAGTTATAATATTGGTATTTTGCAGACTCATCGTTGAATGGTGATTTTCTGTGGCGTGTATATACAATTATAATATTGTCATTTTGCAAACTCACCATTAAATAGCGAGTCTTCAAGGGAATGATTTTATGTGTCTATAGAGTTATGATATTGGCATTTTGTAGACTCACTATTGAATGGTGAGTCTGTAAAGGAGTGATTTTCCTTTGCGTGTTTATAGAGTTATAATATTGGCATTTTGCAGACTCACCAATCAAGGGAGTGATTTTTCTTTGCATGTCTGTAGAGTTATAACATTGCCATTTTGCAAATTCACCATTGAATAGTGGGTCTGTCTGCAAGGGAGCGATTTTCCTTTGTGCGTCTGTACAGTTATAATATTGGCATTTTGCAAAATGAGTGATTTTCTTTTTCATATCTATAGAGTTATAACAACATTAGCATTTTGCAGACTCGCCAATCAATGGAGTAATTTTTCTTTGCGTGTCTGTAGAGTTATAATATCGGCATTTTGCTGACTGACCAATCAATGATGACATCTAAGGAAGTTATTTTCCTTCGCATGCTCATAGAGTTATAGTATTGGCATTTTGTAGATCCATCATGGTGGGTCTGCAAGGAAGTGATTTTTCTTTGCCTGTAGATAGTGATTTTGAAGATCCATGATAGTGACATAAATGAAACTTTACTACAAACATGTCCACTTATATGTGGTATCACGTTTCCCCCACATTGGGGTAGAAAATACGAGTCAACGCTTTGTGGTGGAGCAGTTTTTCCAATACCATTTTATTCCTGGAAGGTGCTTGTGAAACCAAGTGCATGCATAGACCTTATCAATTCTTAGTAACCTCTAAAATAATTTTATAATAGAAGTCACTTAATTAAATTCAATAATACATTTCACCATTATTTTTTTTTACAAATATCATAAATCTTATATTTAATTCTAAAAAAATAAATTCAAAATAATGCACAAGTATTACTAATTTCAATTAATTAAGATAAATAAATTACAAAGTAATTAAATAAAGAAAAAAACTAATTTTAATGTGGTTCAGAGAGAAAGATTACAGTAAAGAAAGCAGGATTTCTCTTCATGAGAACAGAGATTGAAATGTGGGTCTGTGTATTAATATTCGTTTGATAATGCAAGGAAACACAACTAATTTTACTGTTTCATGAAGCAATTAATACAAGAAAAAAGTGTTGAAGAGTCAAAACTGTGTGGCTGATCATCTAAAATCGTTGATTAATTGCCTTTTCCCTTGAGTGTCTATAGGGTTAATAATAATTATATTGGCATTTTGCATTGGCTTATTCCTTTTACTTTCTTTGCAGACTCACCAATCAATGGTGACATAAATGAAACTTTTCGACTAATGTGTCCACCCATATGGAATTTAAGCTTCCAATTGACAGACTTTCAATGGCCACTGATTCCCCGGTAGAAAACACGAGTCAATGGCATATGGTAGAGCATTTTATTCCATTGTATGCATCAACCTTATAGTTGCATTTCATTGCTTTTCGTGTCTATAGAGTAATGATAATTATATTGGCATTTTGCACTTGACTTGTTGCTTTTGCTTTCTTTCCAGATTCAGCAATCAATGGTGGCTTCAGTGGATCTTATCTGCTAATGTGTCCACTTATATATAGAATTTCAATGGCCGCTCATTAGCCCGTAGAAAATACGAGTCAATGGTATGTAGTAGAGCATTTTTTTTTCCAGGAAAGGGACTTGTAAGATCAATTGAATGTATCAACATCATCTCTCCCACATCCAAATTTAGGAGAATTTAAGGTGTGATTTTTCTTAACTTACAAAATTTAAATTACGCAAAAATATTAAAATTTAATTTATATAATTATACGAATACTTCATTAAAATAAAGAACATTCCACATGACAAATGAATTCAATAAGGTGGATTTATCTATAGTAAGGAAAACTTCATCTATTCTTCTTAACATTGGTAGCTTCGCATTTATCAAGAATGGATGGAAAAGTTAAGGCTGGGTTGTACTGAGCTTCGTTTACGTTTCAGACGGAGGCAGCCCTAAGATTTGAGAGTTTACGGGAATTCTTAAAATGTGATCTCCTATCAAATTTAATTTAAGATCGAAAAATAAACAGTAATGTATGAATTAAAAGCTCTATTTTTGAACCAAATTTTAGAGGTATCAAACAATTGCCCATGTCTACTACCCAAACTAACATTGATTTCAGAGTACTAAGTGCTAAAAATAAGTTTGAATATAAATATATAAGGTCAAGACTTGCCAATACGTGTCATTTAAGGTCATCTTCGTACCAGAGCTGAAATAGGTGGATATGGATTTTCACAGCTATGAATACAACTGTCCGAGGCTTCAGAATCCGAGCTGGGCAGTGGCTGTGGCTGTTTACATCTTCGTAAACAAGGGTTCTCACACGCTGCACGAAATCGGCAAAAGCATCTTGCAGAGAATTTCCTAAAGCATTCTTATTCTATGTGGGCACGGGCAACTGCCAGAAGGATCAACAATACCATCACTGTTATCAGAAATTTTTCCACATCATTTCTCACCATATTCGTACTTTGCTTCTGTGTTTCTCACGAAATTTTCGTTTATGAAGAATTGAAACAAGCCGTGTGCCCACATATATAGCCCAAGAAACTGAAAGGTAAAGAGGGTTCATTCATGGTGAAGATATCTTTGATTGAGTGCTTATCAATTGGCTATAGAAGGCAATCTCATTCAGATTTGCCGACACTTTTCGCAAGTAAAAGACAAGTTTCATTAATTGCATGACGTTAAGTATGTTTGACCTTGTAGAAATTGCATGAGTAGCTAGTGCCTTGGATATATTTGATGATTTTTTTTCTTTTTTTGCCGACATAGTTTTCCTTAAATTTTTAATTGGGATATATAAACACGAATTCAAAAATAATGATAATAATAATAATAATAATAATAACAATCCGAGAATTATTAGTGCTTTCTATCTTGATTCATTGATCGCGGAACCGTTTAATTTGATGATTACTTCAATGAAATCAACAAATAGCAACTGTTCTTTCTAGAATTCACTGCGTTCAGGTTTTGAATTCAAGCTGCAATGAAACTGCATGGGCTCATGCTGGAGTCCTTGGGCGAATTATACTGTAAAATTTCGAGCACAAGCAAGTTCACGCCTTTCCATCAGGAGTTTGCCGTACTCTTGGAGCTGGTGGGCACAGTAGTGGCGGCGGCCTGTCTGTAGATAGCGTCGTTGAAGCCAACTAGTTGACGTCAATGGAAGAATTATCAAATGAAAATCCATGGGAGAGGATCTCTTATAGAGCAAGTTTCTGCGTTTGAATAGCTTGGAAAAGCAAGCTTATTCCAGTTCCGGAGAAAGTGACAGTATTCAAAATAGGTAAGACATGCGAACAATTTGCAGCAGAATTTGTTTACAAATGGCAACAAATTGCTCCCAAACTTCCTAAAGACATTTTCATTAGAGCAATGCCTAAAGTTGTGAAGGGAAGCCAGCCAGGAGAGAAGACAGTTCACATTGATTTCATTGGTCTCTTTCTCGGACTAACTGATAGTAGTGTTCCATTGACGAGTAAAAATTTTGTTAATTGGGATTACGGCCAAAGGACTGCCGATGATGAGAGTTGGGTAGAATCCACTCTTTTCTGGGTAGATTACCCTAATGAAACATCAGTAAATGTTCAACTCAACAGGCCAATGAAGAAGAAATTATTCTTTAAAATCAAATCTTCTTATGTGAAAAATGTTAGTGGGTTGCAGTGGAATCCAGACGGTTGAAGAATCGGAAACTGCATTTTCTCATAGTGCTGAGAACTTATTCAAGATTCAGCATTTTGCACTGCGAGAAGAAGTGGGAATTAAATCTACCAATCTTTGCATGAACAAATTAAGAAATTTTTATGCTTCATTGGCTCCTTATGTCTCCAAAAACCCTAGGGAGACATTTATCAAGACAGACATCTTGATATTGGCAGCAGTATAACAAAATAAGGAACATAAATCAACACGGGACTTGTTTCTATTTTAACAGAACATGGAAAAGTGTCCTGAACTGCAATCTTATCTCACCCATCAATGATTTCTGTAAGCCAGATTGGATTTCAATTGTAAATTAAATTAATATAATGACCTCTCAGCAACACCATGTGAACAAGTTAATGTTAGTTAAATTCACATTTACTCGTATTCCATACATGAGTAAATTCACATTTACTCGTATTCCATACATGGGTTATACCAGTAAATGTGGGTAAATTAGATTCAAGGTATAAGGCAAGTACATATATACGATGCCTACAGAAATCAATTCTGGCAAAACCAAAACCATTTGAAGAGTTGGCTTAACAATGGAGAAGAAAGTCATGGTTGCTGTGATGTTGACAACGTTGCTGTTCATAGGGCAAGCAACGGCGAGATTCGACGCATGTTATGCTGCATGTTACTTTGATTGCATTATGGATATGAGGCATATAATTCCATATGTTCCAAAGAAATTCTTGCCTTGTGCCTGGCAATGTCTAAAGAAATGCATCGCAATTCCTGGTAATAGTTCTTCCATGGATCTTTACTACTGCAAAATCGGATGTACGTTGGATTCTTGCTCTGATAACATTGACGGTATAATCTCCTCTCTTTTCTTTCAACATCTAAATATCAGCATGCATATATTCTTTCTTTTAAAGATTTGTATGTCTTCTGATTTGGCTGCAGATGCAACAAAAATGAGCGGCTGTTTGGACCACTGCACTAACAACGACTGCCAGCGCTAGAGAAATGAAGAAGACTTGCAAAGAGATTAGGAGATTAATTTCTAGTTCCTTTCCATGCTATAAGATTGCTTTGCAGAATGCAAGATTTCATGTTTTGCAATCATAGAACAAAACAAATCAATAAAACGAAATATTGAAAGAGTTCAATACAGTTCCGATCCTTCAGATTTTCAATTGGTTCACTTATCATGAAAAGAAAACAACATTAACATACATTTAAGTTCTCATTTTACTAGTTAAGCATCGGAGTGGGAAGTGTATAAAATCAAAAATAAAAAAGGTAACCATTGCATGTCACAAACAAATATTGAAATCCTGGATTCAATAAATTGAAAACCCATTACTTGACTGCACAGGCAGAAAAGATCTAAACTGAGCAGCAGCAATCGAGCAAACTGTCGGCTTTCAAGAGCTTTTTAGAAGAATCAAAATCAATGATGTCGTTTCTGCTGATTGCTGCAGCGGAAGGGCATGGCCACCACAAGGTTCATCCTGCGTTACACAATGTGATTTCTTGGGAGAATGCTGCCCAAAATGCAGTGCTTCTCGACCAGTTTGATGCGCCATCTTGGTGTTTTGGCAGATGCAAACACTCAAAATCGATTCCTGAATAAGATTCGTGTTGATTTGTAATATTTTACAGCAAAATTATATTAAATTTATGTTTTAATTTCATTATATTATTATCGTTGATAATCAGTAATCAAAGCCTATGCCCGCCCAACAAATGACAACGTGGGCCTCAAATAATAATCGAAATTTAGCCCAATGACAACGTGGGCTGGATTTGACCTATTCTAACATAAAAATATAAACAAATTTTATTAAAGGGGAAGGACGATTACAGCATATGCTTTTGCAGCTGTGGTTGGAGCCTAGGAGCCAGTGAAGAAGAACTAAGCACTCTGCTTTTCTGAGGCCTGCTTTCCCTATCCCTCTTTAAAATCTCTTCTGGGTTGGTAATTTTTTTTCCATATTTCTTTCTTTTAGGTGATTATGTAATGATTTTGATGCTGCCTCTTTCTATGAAAAATGTTTGTTGTCTTTATATTTTCTAGTTGTAAGATTTTGATTAAATTTCCAATCTTTGGATGTTTAGATGACATTGCTCTACGAAGTTTCCATATGGGTTGGTTTATTGTTTTTTTCTGACCCTCTCATTGTTTGCTTTGAGTTGTTTGCTCTGTTGGCCACTTCTTCCAATTCATTTTGGTTGGAAATTTATTTTATTGAAAATTTATGCTTGGTGAAGGTGATTATTGTTATATTTTATGGCAGAGGAAAATGGGCTTCAATTTGTTTGAGTATCAATTCATGAAGAGTTCATTGTTATTATTTTGGTGGATGAGCGTTGATTCACTGTATAGTTGTTTGTATTTCTTTTTCGTTCTTTTATTTATTTCAAGGTCTTCATGTTGAGTGACCTGTTACAGTTACAATAATAATAAAAGAGTAACATTTTTAATTAATGCACAAGATTTGACTCTGCATTTTGGCTTCATTGATATAACACGAGCTTTCTGCTAAAATTTATTCTTCGTTGTTTCATTTTGAGAAAGAGAGCAAATTTTAAAGGAAATGAGATGGCTGTTAGGTTTGGTAAACACAATCATAAAGGATTTTTGTACAGTGTATTTCCGAATGCTATGTTTGGTAGGATGGATTTAAGACTTTGGAACTAAGAGAAATTTGATTGTTTAGTTTTTCTAAATGAGGTGGCCTACAGTTTCATGCTCTTCCACTAATAGGCCAGAGCCATTGCTGCAGATGCAACCTAATGGGAACTCTAACATTGTTGTGTGTGTATTTTTTTCATTTGGCCTTGTAACTTTCTTATACACTATTAAAGTATGTGTTGTACTGTAGAATTAGCACTTTGGATTTGGCATTAAATAAAAATGAATATGTCAGTCCATAGGTTTTTTGGAAGAATATGATATCCTGTTCCATTCTATCTCAATTATATGCATACAAGCATTCCCTGAAACTAGATTAAGTTCTGCCTCTTAAATCTGTAGTATGGGAATTGTAAACTTTGACCACTAAATGTTGTATTTTTGTGTCTCATAATTGTCGCCCTTTTGATTCTTACTCAGTTTTAATATTGTTGTTATTGTTTTTTTGTAGAACGTTCAAAGCACTTTGAGATGGCCTCGTCATCTTATGCTACTTGGACAATACAAAAAAATTCATTTGCTCCAAAAGTGATAAATTGCAATAAAGCATCAATATTCAATTGTTCGAGTCATAAAAGTTCAGTTTCTCAATCTTTTGATTTTACAAAATCAAGATTGTTGTTATCCAATGAGAAATCATTGCAATGGAAGCAATCACAACAGCTGTCTTTAAGGAATTCAATCCAGTGCCCGGCGCTAGAAATCAAGAATACCCCTTCATTTACCATAGGAAATAAATTTCAACTTGATGATGTCATTGAAGCACAACAGTTTGATAGAGATATTCTTAATGCCATATTTGAAGTTGCACATGAAATGGAGAAGATTAAAAAGAATTCACCTGGAAGTCAAATTCTGAAGGGTTACCTGATGGCTACTCTGTTTTATGAGCCCTCTACTAGAACTAGGCTTTCATTTGAGTCTGCTATGAAGCGGTTAGGTGGGGAAGTTCTGACTACTGAGAATGCTAGAGAGTTCTCATCTGCTGCCAAAGGGGAGACACTTGAAGGTAAGTATCTTTTCCAATCGTTAAATTCAAAATTATCTGAGTTAGTTTTCTTGTCCAATAGTTATACAAGTTCTTTATTTCTAGACACTATAAGGACGGTCGAGGGGTACTCTGATATAATAGTTATGCGGCATTTTGAAAGTGGTGCTGCCAAAAGAGCAGCAGCCACAGCAGGCATTCCCATTATTAATGCTGGAGATGGTCCTGGACAACACCCAACTCAAGTATGCCTTGAATTTTTTGTAATGCATCTATTTGTTTGATGTTGGAGCTTTTATTCAGTATAGAATGTAAAACTCACTTTGGTTCCCTTGCAACAAAAACAATGAAACATAAAAGCAACTTTCCATGGTTTAAAATTCATCAGTTCTGGGGTATTTTTTCATGTACATGATCGTTTATGTTGCATGTTTATTTTGATAATGTAGGAGCATCTTAGTTTATTATCTCCCACAAAGTGAAGGCATAATGTCTATGTTGCACTTTCTCTTAATTTTTCTTAAGGTTAATCAACTTGGGTAATTTCAGATTTGAAAAAAGTTAAAAGTATGTGATTGTGGAACAACTTGGTAAATATGATTTTGATAAAAATCTTCAAGATGTTTAAATGGAGATCATACCCAATTGGAATTTTTTGCAGTCATCTTGGTTACTAAGTTCAATAAATAAGTTTGCTTCTCAAACTTCTTAATAAGAGGTAGAGCTTCTGCCTATTTATACTATCTTCTATTAAGATGTACTGTAAAACCATACTGTGGGATATTTGCTTAAGTTTTCTTCTCATCCTTTACTTGCTTCTTGATTATACTGACAATTTTATTTTTGTGTCTATGAATGAGGTTTTTCTTGTTTATGTTTTCGTGGCACGGATGTTTCTACTTCATTTCTGATTGGTTTATTTGTATTATGTTGACTTCTATGTGGGGTAGGCTGTTTTGCAACGTGTGTAAGTTGAAACTCTTAACTCTTGTTTTTATACCCAACACAGGCTCTTTTAGATGTCTATACTATTGAAAGGGAGGTGGGGAAACTGGATGGCATCACAGTTGGGCTTGTGGGAGATCTTGCAAATGGAAGGACAGTCCGCTCACTTGCATACTTGCTTGCCAGGTACCAAGACGTGAAGATCTACTTCGTCTCTCCTGATGTTGTGAAAATGAAGGTAATGTCTTTCACTAAGCATTGGAGTTTCTGTGATGTAACATTTGGAAGTAAATTATCATTAATCCGCAAAGAAACTTTTGCTACTTTTTTAAACATCTTCCAATTGACAATGACACATTAAATGCAGTTGGAAAACTAATTAGCAATCTGGAGGGTTTAACTGCTCAATGTGTTTACTATTTTTCAGGATGATATCAAAGACTATCTGACATCAAGAGGAGTAGAATGGGAAGAAAGTGCTGACTTAATGGAAGTGGCTTCTAAGTGTGACATTGTGTATCAAACACGCATCCAGCGAGAACGCTTTGGAGAGAGAGTTGATCTTTATGAAGAAGCTCGAGGCAAGTACATTGTAAATGAGGACATACTACGGGTGATGCAGAAGCATGCTGTGGTGATGCACCCACTCCCAAGGCTTGACGAGGTAAGTAGGCTATGTGTGACTGGTGCAGCCATGATTTTTCATGTATTTTTTCCCCCCTCCTCTCATATAGCTTCTTATGCAATGTAGATAACTGTGGAAGTTGATGCCGATCCTAGGGCTGCCTATTTTAGACAAGCAAAGAACGGCCTCTATATTCGGATGGCTCTCTTGAAACTCTTGCTTGTAGGTTGGTGAAGAACATCTTTTCTTTGCTTCCAAATTTTTTTCTTCTATATCAGAAGAAAAGTTTTACAAGATTCAGACTGATTTGTTATTGATGTATTTCCCCTCTTCCAACTATAGGATTAGCCCATTGAACTGTGTGTATTCTCGTGGTTTCTCGTTATTATAGCTGATTGCCCTGAAATAAGCTCCAATAGTACAATTCCAAAACTGTAGACATCACTTTTCTCATTCAGCCTATTGGATATGTAATACCTGCATAAAAACATCATGGCAGTAGTCTGAGTTCCATCAGAAGAATCAAACACAAACAAGAAACAGGAGAAAATGATTTCTGAGGAATGAAGACTTACTCAGGATCGAGATAATCGCGTGTGCCCACAACTGCTGTTGACGCATGAGTTCCCTATTCGATGTTCAAGATTCTGCACAGCCCGAAATCTGTTACTTTTGCTTGCAGCTTCTCGTCTAATAGAATGTTAGCAGTTTTTATGTCTCTGTGGATGATGGGCGGCTGACAGCCGTCATGCAAATATTCCAGAGCTGCAAGTTATAGAGTATGGTAAATTATAACAGATTAATAGAGAAAATTAATAACAAGGATGTGTTTGTCCTCTGGTTGATAACCTTGAGCCGCGTCAATGGCTATTCTTAGTCTCTATTCCCAACCTAACACTGTGGCACCATTGTTATCTGGATTGTTAAGGAACATAATAATCATAATCATCATTCTGTTTTTGCATTAAGAAGGAAGATCAATGCTTTGGCTATAAGAAAAAATTTAACTTAAATTAGTTGGATGTGCAAAATATATTCGAATTGATGGCATTACAAATAGCTAGTAAGAGGGGGAAAAAATAGAGACAGAGACTTACGTGCTAAACGTTCTTGCAAGTTCCCATTGGCCATATATTTACAGATCAGCCCCATGTTCTTGCAAGTTCCCATTGGCCATATATTTACAGATCAGCCCCATGTTTGAAGCTTCGTCACAAAATCCTTTCAGAACAGTTAAGTTTCTGTGATGGACTCTAGTTAATAACTAAGCCTGCAATTCACAACGAAGTTTACAATTAAAAATTCATGAGCGCACGCGTGTGTATAATAATAATAATAATTATTCAAAAATCTGATGTCTTACTTCTGTTTGGAAATGCCTGGAGCCTTGAGTTGATGATGGCGACAACATCTTCACGGCAACTAGGGTGCCATCTTTCAATTGCCCGCTGAAAACGGTACCGAACCCTCCCTTTCCAATAGCCTTTTGGAAGTTATTAGTAATGTTTACAACCTCCGAATATGTGAATTGTCTACTCCTTGAGTTGATGGTTCCTTCTTCTTTACTAGGCTTGGATACAAATCCTGTACATAATAATGTCATTGTAAATGAAATTATTAGGTGTTTCCCTCAACGAATTGCAAGAAAAACAGATAAAGAATCACCCGAAGTAACGAGTAATATTACCATATTTCTGTCTTCTCGTTAAGGTCCACAAGATAGCCAGAACACTGGAGAGTACTACTAGAAATGAAGCAACCGAAGTGACTACTGGAACAATAATATTATTCTTCTCTTCAGTATTACACTCGGCTGCAACACAGAGATCTGGATTGCCATCGACACTGGCAATAAAACAAGCTTTAATCACAAAGTAACTACTGGCCAAGAGGCCAGATAAAACAACAGCAATAGTAAAAAATTACAACAATAATTAATTATAATGATAGTATTCTCAGAAATGATGAATGAAAGGAGAAGTTCAATGCGTGATCATCCACTAACAGACCTCAATTGCAGGGTTTTTGCGTTGGCTCTTTCTATGAGAATTGATGGAACTGAACCACTGAGCTCATTTCTGGATAAATTCCTGCAAAACATGAAATATTGTTGTCAATCTCAATCACAAACTCGAACCCACAAAGGGGGTGATGAAACTAGTAGGAAGTTTCAATAACTCACAATGTCTTTAAAGAAGGCAATTCGGATAGAAACTCTGGCACTGGACCTGTCAAACTATTGTCTGATAAATCCCTGCATAACAGGTGAATTATTCGGTATGAAAAGGAGAATTAAGGATGAAATTCAACATGTCAAGAAAAAATATTGCTTTGGTGACTAATTAATGTACGTTCTATATGCCCCCAATACTTACAAATATTCTAACAGTTTGAAATTGGAGAAGAAAGCATCTATACCCCCGGTCAATTTGCTAGAAGAAAGATTCCTAGTGATGGGTTATGAGAAAAGAAGATTAATATAGAGACGCTTGCGGCATATAAACAAATAAGCATTCAATAATGCAATAGATTCTGATTTACAGTGCATACTCACACTGAGATTATACTAGGGGGTTCGTAATAATTATATCTGCAAACTAGGCCATTCCATGAGTGGATCCCCTTGCCATTGTCTGTAGATCTTGTTCACTGACTTGATTTTCTCGATACCATCAAACTGGTTTTCAATCCGAAACTCATCAGAAATAAACACCAACATTCACATCAGTAGAAACTTTTGAATGAAAATGTTGATAATCACATACCGTCTTCTCGGTTAGAGAATTGGTGGACGCGTGGACGACTCATTCATATTGAGCGAAAATGACAACTGATCTCCCTCCGCAGAAAACAGACTCCGAATACGTAATTTGTAGAATCAATTTTGTGTAGGCACACGTATACGTAATCTGTTTTGAGAACATGTATGATCTCCTTGTCGAGAATAAGAGACGCACTGTTGATATGGACATCGTCCCATTCATTAACACCAAGATACAGCTTAAATTCAGGCAATCCATTTTTCAAATCATAGTTCCCATACGTGAAGGTTGCCCTGATTAGATACTCGTTGTTTTTGCCTTGTTTTAGTTGCAACTTGCAACAATTCTTCTCTCCTTCTGGAAAACTTCTAACGTTTAAGAGCTGCCGCGGAAGATTTTCCGTGATGAAGGCCGAAGAAATATTGTGATTTACTCCGGTGGCTGTGAAATCATCATCCGAAGTATAAAGTATATTTGTTGTATTTGAAGCCTTCATTTATCCCACAATCGATGCTCATGAAGCCTATAGAAATTAATTAAGACTATTAACTAATCTTTCTTACGAAAATTAAAGTAAGATAAAAACTTTTCAAAATCAAAGGACTCGTATCAAGAGAGAGACACCTGACTTGATTGATCCTTTCCATGAACCAACATTCCGAGAGCTAAAATGTTAAAGAAGACATGTAACACCTCCGTCGCTCTTCCCATAAGTATACTATTCTCTGTTGTTGAAGAAAGAAAGCCCTTCCCTATTTCCTTAAGGCGATCCACCCTCTTTAACCTAACCAATTGCAGTAAAAATTGGTGAAATGAGCCCATTGCTACAATATGATACAGTTGATTTGGTTAATTCATGGACTTCAGCTATATTAAATGCAGTTATTGCCAACTGACAAGCCGTAGCCGGCTGGTCAATTTTAAAACTCTAAAATAGAGCAATAAATGATATCACAATTTTAAATTTTTTTAATAGAATCTCTAACTCAATTGTGGTTTCATTAAACAGAAGTTTTTTTTAATTTTTATTACAGGAAATAATTTTTGACATGATTTGTTAAATGTAATATTCGAGTTTATATTAAGTTTCGAGCTCTCAGTTGAGTGCAGGAAACTGACCATTATCCTCGATGGTGAAAGAAAGATCGGCCTTCTTTCTGCCTCCGTGCTCCGCCACCGCAGCAACTTCCTGTTCAGAGAACCTCCCAGAAAATTTACCACGACCATTGGCAGTAGCAAAAGTCCTCTCTCTCCTTAGTGGTTTTTAGAACCCACTGGCGTCCACCACCTTGTAAACTTTAGTCTCACCATACTTTTTCTTATCGGATTTTGGCTTTATGAAGGGGACACAAACATCTTTTTTCTTCTTGCCAATGACTTTCGTCAATTCCAAATCCCTGTGAAGACTGACTTTTTCATCCTTATGATCCTCGGATCTCTTGATTAATGCAGCATTTAGAATCTTTTTCTTTTCAAGAAGCTCCTTCTCATACTCTTTCAGAGACAATATTTTGTTTTCAACAACTGTCTGCTGATTTTTCATGGCATCAAACTTCAGGTTCTGTTTTGGATTTCAAATCCCCGTTTCACTGACCATAACACGATTGTGACCCACAATAGGCTTTGCCCTCATCATCGCAGCATCTGGCTTAGTTTCTCCTTTCTTCTTTGCATCCACCTGCCTCTGCTGCTGCTTCATCTTCTTCTTAGTGTCTGGGAATGCAGTTGGTCATCATCAGCTAAAACGTCAAAGCAATTAGCTATCACAAAAGCCATGAAAACCGCCCTTCTTCCGCACTGAAGCAGATAGAGAAATTGACAGAATGTGTATGGGATTTGCAACGCACAATTAGGATAGATAGATACACAGGACATGCACAGCTTGTGCTTTTCGTTATCTGAAAAAGATTTGACATTTTCTTTTGACTCGCTACTCTAAGATAAGGAAGACCTAGCTGTCCCAATAGTAACAGGAGCACCAGTTTCGTTTTCGGTTGTAATTTATTCTCTTGGAATTAGGATTAGAGTTTCTGCTCTCTTTTATAATTGGGAAAAACCATTAAAGTTTAGACGAAGAATGAGCACGAGACAGTGCATGTCAATACCAATTTTAGGAGCTGACAATAAATTCTGTCAGATCAAAATGAAAAAAAGAAAATGTTAGATTGGTGCAATTCATATTAATCTGTGAAATTTTGCAAGTAGGATTTTTCTAGGTAGCAGCAGGAAGAAAAACAAAAACAGTGGTTATTGCTTTATATGTTCATGAACTTGTCCTTTGTTCAAATGTTTTTCGATTCACGACAAAGTGTTGAGTAAACTGTTGTAGGTTTGAGAACTTCAGCTTTAAGATATAAAGTGGTACTAGCAATATGGGCGGAGCCCGTCTTTTGTACAAGTTGCTATTCAGCTTTACTTTTAACTTGACTTGCAAAGAAAATGGAGAAGAGCGCAGTTCAATTCATTTTAACCGTTTCTATCGTTTTGGGGCCTTTTGTTGGGCAGTCTACAGCTTCTGCTTTCGATTGCTACGAGGATTGCTTTGCTAAATGCATCTCAACGTTTGGCAAAAGTCCTTACCATGCACACAAAGTTGCTATTCTGATTGCCTCACAAAACCCTCTGTCAAGGACACCAAACACGACCTTGGTAATTCAATCTCAGTCTCTCTCTCTCTCTCTCTCTCGAACTCGATCTCTTATGAACTCATAGTCTGCTTGTTTTGACTTTGCTGAGAGGAATTCTGCTCAAAGACAAGCATTTGATGTGACTACCACTGTCTACGAAGAGTGCTTCATGTTTCGTTTTGTAATAATAAGTATTGTTATTGTAATAAACAAAGTCAATAATAATCTCCTCTTGTTAATAAAAAATTTCAAAAGAGAGAGCGATCGATTTCATTAATTATAATACTTGTCCTAAACACCCGAATGTGTAATATGTTTCTAGATTTGTGATCATATATTGTACCAGTTATCAAATATAGGTCACAAACTCAACAATTATGCTGGCTACATCTTTGCTCATCCCAAATATTCAGTTGATTTAATAAGTTTAATCACAGTAGGTATCTTTGTTCACCCTAAACTTTCACTTGGTTTTAATTAATTTAACCACAGCAGGTTTGGGACTACAGCATACGAAAGCCTCTTTACACACAGATTTCTTAGGATTTATAACTAAGGAATTGTTATCTAAATTTAAAGATTACCTCAAATAATTTTAATTTTTAACCTTCTTAAGTTTACTATTGTAACGTACACATGCCAAAGCAAGAGTTATATAAGAAAGCTAAAATTGTAAGATAAGATTATGTTTAATTACAACGTTAATGATTTCCCAATCACAGTTTTGCAATCATACTGATAGTGTTAATTATGGATCAATTAATAGGATGTCTGGTTAATCCCATCAATATACAGTAGACGAGAGACCCGTGCCAGATTGCTACAAAAATGGTGACTGCAAAGATCAAATACACCACCAAGACAAGGACAGCAAGCTAATATTTGACTCTGAAGATTCCACAATAACCCAAACTCCTCTCCAACTCGAGTGATAGTTTGAATTCTAGACCTTTATTGTATTTTCTACCTTGAGAATGTAAAAGATAACAACATCTTTATTGTTTCAAGAGGAGAATTAAAGAGGGTGACTCATTGATTACAGGGAAATGAATTAGGAAAGAAAATGAAAGAATTAAATACCAATATTCTATTATAAATACTTTCACACATTTTTCTTTAACTATGCGGTTAATACTTATTTACGACTTATTCTTCAAGGCATACAAGAAATTTTCTTCTGCCAATTGTGGTTCATTTGCCTACCAAATTGTCATATCAAATAAATTCAGTTTCCATATGTTGAAAATTTAGGGTTGTCAAAACTTAGTCCACATATCATTGCAATAACTGACTTCCTAGGTATATAATGCTTCACAATCTTAATTCACATTGGCCTTTCTCTTGCATAGAGAACAAACAAAAAAGAAATGGACAAAATTAGCAGAGTTGGATCGGTTTTGGTGCTGTCTCTGGTGTTGGGGCTTCTTGTTGGGCAGTCTTTGGCCTTGTGCTCCGAAGACTGCTTTGGAAGTTGCTTGCCAGGTGGTGCTGGCAGAGATATAAGTGCATGTATCCGTCAGTGCTTAAAACAATGCCAGCCTCCGAATTCAGCTTCTTTTGACACACTCACTCTCACAGACGCCCAATCCTTCTGCAAGCTCGGTTGTGTATCCTCCTTGTGTGTCAACCTTAGCACCGAAAGTAAACCAGGTAACTAAATTTCAAGCTCGGTTTGAACTCCCACATCTTGCTTCGATTTGAACATCGAATAAATTATGACCTCAAAGTTATATGTATATATTTCAAGAAGGGGCCTATTAATTTAAATATTAATTCAAATTCTTACTTGGTAATTTTCTTGTTTCTTTTTCTTAGGCGAAAAGAAAGTGAAAAGCTGCGTGGAATCCTGCTCAAAGACTTGCAACAAGATATGATTACAGCTACCTTGCCGCTGAATTGATTTGCGATTATTACCATTAAAATGAATAAATAAAGTCTTAGCCAGTCTTTTTCTGCTTCATATTTCGAATTCAATATTGGAAATATGTGTTTGGTATTCCAAAATACCAATGTCCACCTGCCTTGCTAAAGGTCTTTGAAGTTTTTATATATGTAAACACTTCAAAAATAGATTAACAAACAAAAGTGGAGAATTCTCTCTCCCCCAAGTTGAGCTAACTGAATCTAATTCGAGAGCCTGATTTAGAAAACATGCGAACCCACCCCAGATGTGCGCGAATTTATTTACTTACCTTCTTCTCTCTGATTCTTTTCTCCGCCTGTCTTTGTCTCTTTCATTATTGTCCTAAATTTACTATATCATCTTCTCTCTGTCATTAACACAACAAAATCGCCAGTTACGTCTTTTTCCTTTCATTGTTCTAAATTTACTGAATTCGTAGTGCAGTCATTGTATCTTGGGGCTATATTGCCATCAACTCTTCACTGCAAGAGGATACACGTCCTAAAAAGGCAAAAATGGCTTACAAAACAGTGCATTACAAGCCTTTACTCCCGTATCACTTCACACATTCCAATATTTACCGACATTCAATCAATAAAAGCGTAGTTGTATTGCATTTTTGCAGAAAGAAAGCTCGTCTTTAAGAAAAATAATCCAGGGTTAGAAAGAAACAAATTGTAACCTAATAACCGCATCAAATTCTAACCCATTTACGTTCAATATAAGCATGATTTTGCCGCGTGTGGAACGAATATTTGGAGGGTAAAAGATTACGGCCACTATACTAGTAATTTTAAAGTCTTGTCTGGTTTGTAATCATCATCAGACTACAATCTGACTATAGTGTGTAGTAAAGAAACAGAAATTGAGTTGATTCGTATGTCTTTTTTTATATCTTCTGATGACAGGTTGATGGAATATATACAAAGAAACAGTTAGTATATGGTAACCAATTATTACAGGATTTGCTGTGAATGAATGCTGGAACTAAGTCACTAGCTGTTGGGATGATTTTTAGCATGACTATCGTTATGCTGTAAATCCTATTGCCATAGCTATGTAGATTGCCATGTTTCTCTCCAAATCAGTCGTATTTGGTTCCTGAATTGAGGATGATGCCAGATCTTCATTCCTATCATGTAGAAGACTGTGATCCAAACATGCATTATGTGATTAAGTGTGAAATGAAGAAAGGTATAATTAAAACAAATGTATGTGGACATATACAGCAGAAATCTGTATATTAAGGTGCTCAGTCAAACATGAATAGTTGTCTTTCATCTATGCACGATGAGGCACATGTTAGTCGGTTCCTTTTCTGGTCATAATTGTAAGTGGCAATAAGTAGAATATTTTGGCTTAAAAGGAAGGTAGCAAGTCCAATTAAACTATAAATACAGTCTTCTGTTAGAACAATATCCTATTCAATAATCTAATTTTGGTATAAGAATGATTTGAGTTGCCAAATTACAACAAAAACTTAACATGAAAATTTCCGTATAAACCTTTCTCGAACTCCTTTGTTGCTACACAACTTTGCAAGATATCTTTTATTGCATAGAAAAATAAAAACAAAATGGAGAAAATTGGAGCACTTCAATTCGTTTAGATGGTTTCTCTGGTGTTGGGCCTTTTTGTTGGGCAGTCTTCTGCATCGTGCTCCGAAGACTGTTTGGAAGTCGCTTGCCAGGTGGTGCTGGCAGAGATAGAAGTACATGTATCCGTCAGTGCTTAAAACAATTCCAGCCTCCGAATTCATCTTCTTCTGACACTCACTATCACAGATGCCCAATCCTTCTGCAAGCTCGGTTGTGCATCCTCCTTGTGTGTCAACCTTAGTACCGAAAAATATACCAGGTAACTAAATTTCATTCTCAGTTTGAACTCCCTATCTTGCTTCGATTTGAACACCGAATCATTATGACCCTAAGTTACTTGTAAAGGAACCTATTAATTCAAATATCAATGCCGAATTCTTACTAAATAATTTTCATTTTTATTTTCTCAGGCGAAGAGAAGGTGAAAAGCTGCGTGGAATCCTGCTCAAAGACTTGCACGAAGATATAATCACAGCTAACTTGCTGCTGAATCAATTTTGTCATGATTACCATTAAAATAAATAAATAAAGTCTTAGCCTGTCTTTTGGCTATTATATTTTATTTACAATTCATTTTTCTGAGGAAGCCTGAATTCAAATTGATAAAGGTGCAGTGATAATTTGCAAAATGAAAACTCTTTGAACAAAGGAATATGGGTTAGCATGATTCAAATTCTAACCTAATGCCACATCAAATTTTAAACAATTTATGTTAAAGATTCTCTCTATCTTTTCTATCCTTAACTTTTTATAAGATTTTGGCATCTTGGTATATATTCATAATTAATAATTGTAATTGTATTTTAATTTTATATTTTACAATACAAATTAAAAATTTTAAAAACACAATTTGTATCTAGTAATGATAGTACATGTCATATATAAGATAAAGACAAGAAAAAAAAATGACAAATGAGAGTGTCTTATCCTTTGTATAACATGATTTTGTCGTGGAAATTTGAATGGTAATTAGTATTACTAAATACAATCATCCTATATTGAGCTGATTTCAAGTTTTCAGGCTGGATGAAGCAAAAATAATAATAATAATAATTCATGGAAAAACACTAGGCACAACACCATCCACAATGCTTAAGCTTCTTAATTAGTTAGCTACTAGAGCAGACCATGTTCAAGCTTGAACTGTGAATTTCAAATCATGAGCATCTCCACGAGCTGCGTCAAGTTATTTAAAAAGAAAAATTAACATCGCTTCCTTTTGAGACAGGTGATAGCACACCGTAGTTTTTTCATATATTGCTTCAACTTTTACTGAGGTGAACCTGAATCATGAAGATGTCAAGCAATTACCAACAAAATTTTCTGAACGCAAGCCATTTGGTTCTTGATCTTAAGGTCATCGGGACTATGATCTCCATGTGGCAAAACAAACCCATCCATGTATTCACATTTACTTGGGATCTTGAAAACAATAAAATGGGTTTTCCTTTCATTAGAATCGAAATCCCTTACGTTTGTCCACTTTCATTAAAGGAAGACTCCACGCATACACATTTATATGAACGTAGCCAAACCACATACATCTTTAAGCTCGGCCACATACACATCTGATCTACTCAACTCAATTTTCAAACATTAAAATAAATTAATTTTGCATGTAAATATTACCATAAAAACTCCTATACAAATTAACCTTTCTATTCAACTGAGCTTGTCACACAGTCTTCTTGCATAAACGAAAAGGGAAGTTTAAAAAAATGGAGAAAAACGTAGCGAAAGTTGAGTTTCTTTTATTGGTTTGTTTGATGTTTGGACTTCTTGTTGGGCATTCCACAGCTAACAAGTGGATAGGAAGCGATCGAAGGGTGCCCGGATTTGTGCAAAAATTATGCATTATGTCTCCTCCAAACTTTTTTATCACAATCTCCTATTTTTTCGGCAACATTTTTTCAATGTGATAGTCTAGGTTCAACAACTAATTAGATATTGTCCGCATTGAGCATTGATTTATTTTTAAACTTTACAATGAAAATTACATTTACTTAACTACGAGAATCTTAAACTATATAAAACATTTATTAGCGATATAAGATGTGGCATTATCCCTCTTTTGAACCTAACGTCGTGAGCGAGTCATAATAAATATTTTGCAAAACAAAAGACATATCATAAATAAAAATATTTATACATCGAGAAACAGTTCATACCTAACAATCAAGTAGATATTATTCGTTTTGAACACAGTCTATTACAAATTTATTCTTGGACTTTACAATTTAAGTCATGTCTACTTAATTAAGAGAACTCAAATTATGTAAGATACCTGTTAGCAACGTCAACTATGACACAGGTAGCCAATATTTCTGCACCCTCGGTTATGCTAGTCTTTTGTGCACTAACCTTAGCACCAACGACAGCCCCGGTAATTTAAAATCTGTGTGTCTGATCTCTTTCTCTCGTTAATTTTCTCATGCAAAGACTCACAGAAATTCACGTATATTCTTGTATTGTTTGTCAGATGAAGGGAAAGTGGGAGCTTGTGTGGATTCCTGCTCAAAGACTTGAACCAAGAAGAACATTCACCATCTAAGAACGACTAGTGTTTTGTTGCAGCTACTGTGTCATTATCTCTTTCCAGTGAATAAGTAAGTTTGATACATATTTGGCCGTCTACATGTATGTGAGTGCACATGATTTTGAAGAGAAAAGGGAAATGATTATAGAAACTTGTATATGGATGAGGATTAATTACACTAAGGATGATACTTAAAATGGTAAGTGGTTAACATATATGTTATAAATTCAAACCATATATCCTAATAAAATTGTACAGGAAATCACAATTATCTCGAGTTTCATCGTATGATATTGAAATTCGTTTCACCAAATGATTATTCAAGATCCGTTGTAACACATCATTCATATAACAATTCAAATAATACTTTTAAATATATTTTTTAATTTCTGAAATTGTCAAGTGTACAATAATTACAATAAAATTAATATATACACGGCATAATATTTAAGTTTGTATAACTTATTTATTCTTATTTTGAAAATATTTTACGTTAAAATAAATTAATTTTCAAATTAAAATAATTTTTTATTTCTCGAAATTTACTAATTTATATATATATATATATATATATATATATATATATATATATATATATATAATATAATATATATATAAAAGCCGAAGACAAAGTGGAAGGCCGCATGGATTCTTGGTCGAAGACTCCTATCAAGAATTATTATAAACCAGCAACTAAGAACAACTGATTAAATTTTTCTTGGTGCTAATTGCACTCTACGATTATCCTAATGAATAATTAAGTCCGACAAATCTCCATTTGGCTACATTTTCCTTTGTTTACTTGTTCCCCATACCCATTTCTGTGTGCTCACTTTTGAATAGAATAGAAAAGTGAAATGATGAAAGAGAATTTGCCTTTTACTGCATGGTTCTCAAAGTCCCACTAAGGATTAAATCTATAGGATATTTTTAATCATATCCTAATTAATTAAAAGACTATTATTTAATAATTAATATTTTTAAAAAAATGTTGGTAATATATTATCGAAAACTCTAATAAAAAGTCATAATTTTAAAATTATTATTGAATATAATTATCTAAGTCTTTATTTTTATGTTTAAACTGAGTCAATTTGATATAATGATTTAATATTCATACTCTTGCAAATATCAAAAATAAAAAAATAATAATTAGTTAAATTCATATGATAAAATTTGTTTATTATTGATTAAATAAATTAAAAATAAAATTTATCGTTCATTATACATTAATCAAAATACAAATTTTTATATCTTAATTTTATATATAATATTAATCTTTTTTTATTTGCAACTTTCACATTTAATATTGTAACTAAGTATGGTAGTTTCACAATGACAAATGTGGTTAAGAATAATTGTTTTTTCCAGTAATGCATGCTCGCTTTTGCCTGTGGCTTGTATTGTTGTTAAATTTTGAAATCGAGAAATTACAGCAAAACATTCTAAACAGTCATGCCAGTTGGTCCTTAGTCGTAAAGAATATCTTATATCTCCTTCACTCAATTTCAATTTATTGAAAAATGTATGCTGTAAAATCTGCCACACAGAAAACCCTACCATGAACAGTCCTATGTAAACCATCCACTTAGCTTGTAACATTCATTTACCTTTGTTTTGCATAGAGAGAAAGGAAAAAAGAAGATGGAGAACAGTAGAACTCAGACTAATCTTTGATTGTTTGTTTGGTGTAGGGCTCCTTGTGGGCAGTCTACAGCTTCTTTCAAGGATCACCACAAGAATTGCTTTATCTTAAGGAAAAACTTGGCTTCATGCGCAGCTTAGTGCTTAAAAGGCTGCATCTTTCCAATTTCTTAAGAGAATCTGAACGACACTCGAGATTTCTGTAAGCTTGGCTGTGCTTCTTCCCTGTGCAGCAATCTTAGCAAGAGAGAGAATCCTGGTAAATATCTAAATGCCAGTTCCCCTCTTCTCTCTCTCTTTCTCTCAAACTAATGAAGAAACTCATACTGAAATTTTGTAATGTTTGTTTTCAGCTGAAGAGAAGGTGGAAAGCTGCGTGGATTCTTGTTCAAAGACGTGCACCAAGAATTAATCAACACTTAAAAAACAACTAATGTTTCATGGCTGCTATTTGTATGCCAGTGAATAAAATCTGATGAACATGTGTGTATGCTGATGATTTTCAATAGCTATTAAAGAGGGAATTTGAAAGGCTCCTTACAATTCTAAACATAGGCTAATCAAAATGCTCAAATATTGGTAGTGAGCAATTAATTCTGATGAACCATTTCAACAGTCGTAACTTAATTTCTCCAATAGGAAACATGGAAGAAGATATTGATATTGACGTGGCAGATAACGTTCCAAAATTGCAGAAAGCTCAGTGATACGTTGAAATAATGCAGAAACTCGAAGCCGCACTTCCGAATAACGGTTCTGATATGTCAAACCACGGGGAAAAATTAGTGAAAGAACATCCTGAATACCGGATGATTATGGATTGTAATGCATTATTGTGAGGTTTGGTGCTTCAAGCTTTGGAAGCATAGTTTAAGAAGTTGATAATTGGCAGACCTGGAAATATGGTTAGACAGTTAGGCTGGAAAAGGAAGGTAGTTATGAGTTAGTTAGAGAGTTGAGCTGTCAACTAACCTTTCTGTAAATAGAAGCTAAAAACAAAATCACAAATAGTGAAGCATCCAGAAGAGAAGAGAGGGAGTTAATCGAGCAGAAAGGAGTTCTGTCAACTCTGGTGTTTTGCTGTTTTCTTGTTTCTCTTTGTATCTGCATATCTTGAACAAAGCTTGGTTAAAAAGCTTGATAATCATTGAAGGAATTTGAGTGTTCTTGCCGTGGATGTAGGCCTACCAAAGTGTGGCTGATCTACGTCAATTAAAGTGTGTGCTTTTATGGTATTAGTTGTGTTTCCATGTCATCGGTAACCTTCTGTTTTATTCTGTTGTCTACTGGTGTTCTTGGCAATTACAACTGATTGAGATAATACTAAAAAGACAGATTAGCCATTCTTGGTTAGAGAGAGTTTGGTGCAGCAATAATCAATGTTAACGCGTCGACGTGACAAGTACCGGTTGAAATTTCCGGAGCTCGAGTCACTTTTCCACCACCGACTATGCCCGTGTTAAGGAAAAGATTGGCAACCGATTGGATTGAACCATTTTAGATTTGAGGGAGCTCTCAACCTCAGCTATTGTTAAGGTTGTTTCAGTCACAGTATCAACCACAGTTGGCTAACCGCTTCAGATCATGTTCTTCGAAAGACAAACCATGCATGCGTTCGAGCTCTTGCACTCGGTGCAGCAAAAGAAGGAGATCCTTCATTATGTAGATTGCATTGCAGAATGGGAAATATCCCACCAAATCTATCTGCAATGCGTAACTATGTTCTTCCTTTCATTCTATATATAGAATAAGATACGTCTTCTCAGTTTTCCAACCAGTTTTTTGATAGTGCTTTTGGCAGAGCACGAGGGAAGCATTAAACTAAAGTGCTGTTCAAAAGCACTTTTATATACATTTGCTTTCTATAAATTTTTCAAGTATTTTATTTAACGTGGAAATAATGTATTTTACAAAAATTCATCAAAGCGTTGACTATATAAAAACCATTTGAGCAATGCCAAAAGCACTTCCAAACATGGCCTAGTTCAACTTCCTCTTTGTGGGTTTCGTTTGTGTACCATAACATCGTTATCCTATCCACTTACTTCCATCTCTATTGGCTGAAAATGTTTTGTCATAAAATATTACTCCAACAACCCACCAAGGGGCACCAGAACTCCTATATAAAACCTTTTCTAGGTGCTCAGCTAGCTGCTATTCAATTTAGCTTTGTTATATTTTCCTTCTTGCATAAAACGAGGGGAAAGAAAATGGAGAAGAGAGTTGAGTCTCTTCTGATTGTGTGTTTAGTTTTGGGGCTTCTTGTTGGACAATCTACAGCTGCTTTTAAGGATTGCTACGAATCCTGCTTTATTATATGTTCTATTAAACCTGGGAATAAGCTTGTTTCATGCGCAGCAAAGTGCTTAAAAGACTGCATATTTTCACCCAATTTACACACTCTGAATCTCGAAAAGACACCCAGACCAAATTTCAATGCCAAGCAAGCTAGACCGGAGGGCAATCGCTGACTCTCGGTTGAAAGTCTACTATTTGAACGTCGCTACCCTCAGTTGTGACACCATACTGAGCACCAAAAAAATGCCACATGGTAATTATTTTTGAATCTCAATTCCTTCATCCGGTATGTTGGTTACAATTCTTGAAGGACTGGATATTGCGGCGAACTCGATGGAATTTACTTTGCCCTGTATTATCTAGGCTCGCGCTCCTTTTTTTAGAATCCATACGCAATGTGACATCCTAAACTGGTTCAAGCCTTAATGGCGTGTGTGGATTATTCATAGATTTATCCGGCGCTTATGAGAAGAACCTTGCTCACCCAGCATAAGAAATTGATCCAATTCTACCATGATTACCAATTACCTCTGAAGAACAGACGGCATGAAGGCATGGTTCGAAGTAACAGTCATGCTGTGCCAGCTGTTATTGAATCCCCCCCCACCGGTCGCAGCATAGAATAATGTAAAAGGAAATCGACGTAGAATTAAATAGCAAATATTGCTAGTAATGGAAACTTTCGACGCACCTTTTGTTCAAAACTATGTGGTTCTCAAGCGCATCTAATCAAATTTCATTCTGTACAATAACGGTTCATTTTGTCTACCACCATTGTCATACCAAATTTAAGTTTAAGTCCATATATGAAAATTTTTAGGTGATTTAGTGCCTTTGAGCAGGGGCTACAGAATCACAATTTTGAGTCACTATGCAAGATAATGGGTCACCACCCTTGTTGGCTTGAAAGAAATAATTAGGAGCGGCAGTACTCGGTTCTTTCCGGCAATTGGATGTTGGAATTTATCTTAGAAAAATCTCAATCACCAACTCAATATAATTTTGGAACTTGATTGCAGACACCGGCTAAGATATCAAGCCTTTCGGTCTCTGCACCAACAACTAGTTAGGTAAGTCTTATAAAAATTCTACAAGGTGAAAATCGTAGACAAAAAATTAAAGAAATTTTCGAACAAAGGAGAAAATAGGAAGTGAACAAATACATAGTTTATGATTTCTAAGATCAATTCAGGTATATTATGTGAATAGGTTGGTGATAATATGATGCTGAGAAACCACTCTGCTAGGTAAG
>BNST01000326.1:0-61544 GCA_019650275.1 Xylocarpus granatum | reverse complement strand
GAGCACTTTCACGCAGAAACTTGTTGTCTAGCGAGATTTGCATGTGCTAGACCAAATACGGGTAAATTAAGTGAGACGTAATTAGGTATGTTTAGAGCAAACGTGTTTAGGGCATTTGTTAGACATAGGTAGTTTACATCATTCACCTATCTTAATTCATTATATGATGTTGTATGAGATAGATGTAGTGGTGACCCAAACGAGATGTGGTTTTTAGTTGGTAGCCAGATGGTCTGGTTTTCAGAGGTTGAGTTTGGGTTGATAACCGGACTTAAGGTGTGGGCATTTTCCTACTTTACATTTGCAGGATAGTTCTCGTCTTAGGGATATGATATTTGGGGATAGAGACGTGATCACCCTAGACGATCTAGATTTAGTTTTGATGTCTTAGATTTTTCTTCTCTTTCGGATGTAGATGTAGTTAGATTATCCCTCTTTACTTGGTTGAGAGGTTTTATTTGGTAGGGACGGTAGATCACATGCCGATTTATGGGTATTAGATATTTTAGAGGATTTAGAGGAGTTTAATAGATACCCATGGGGATCTGTCGTCCATCTCTACATCATGCAGTCCTTGCGCCAATCCATTGCTATCCAACACAGGCATAATAAAGGAGCACTCTGCAGCTGACTTTTTGGCTGCTAGAAGCATGGACAGCGGCAATTTAAGGCAAATATAACATCAGCGGGATGACAATTGCATTTTAGGTATTTCTAACAAACTAAATGTAATTGTTTTGGTGTGTTTGTGTTGTAATGCTATAATTTCTGTCATGCAGGTGTGGATTTACGAGAGTATTCCTAGCCTGCAGAATAGGTTGCTGCTATTGTACGCGATGGCGTCCAGCGTATCATCCGCTGAAGAATATGAAGCAGAATTTGACCCAGGCGATGCTGCAACGATATTTGTTTGCAGCGGAGGCACTTCAGGTTGTTCCTAACCTACAACCTGACGTGTAGAGATGGAAGCTGCCTCACGTGGTTGAATTGATGGAGATTATTCAACCACGAAGGTGCGTACAGGGGTAGCGTCCTAATGACATCGAGTTATGTTTAGGTATAGTTTATAGTTATGTTTACATATTAATAATAAGTGCTATGTATTTGTCTAATATATATGTTTTTTCTCTGTTACAGCGTCAGTCTCCCGCGAGGTTTCATTATTCGCTAGCAGCTGTCACATCATCTAGCAGCTGCCTCACATCATTCCACAGCCTGTATCGCATCATCATTCGCCGGTCATGTCACATCACTCTGCCAGTTTCTCACATCATCGTTCATCAATACTGGCACAGTATCCTGTTCGGTCATCATCACTGATTTTGTTGCATGGACATTCGCTCGTCTCCATCACCATTCATCCCCTGGACCAGCATACATTGACAGGGAGTTTAGGAGATTTGTTGAAGATCGTTCAACTCCTTAGATTCAGAGGTCCATTACATGTGGCAGGACATCATGTACATACAAGACAATGTCGAGAGGATAGAGCGGGGCATCCGCGATGACATGCAGAAATAGAATGCGAAGTTGTAGGTCAGGTCGATCAACTATCAGCAGACCTACAGACATGGATGGCATTGAGCTGGCCGTCAACAACCACAGGTTAGTTATTTATTTTATCATATGTACTGTTCTTTATGTTTTGTTGCTATAACTGTATTATATTGTATACCGCAACTAATTATGAGCCCTACGTTTTGTGTTCTAAAGGACATTTTACCTCAGCATACCACAGGATTTGAAGCGGGCCCATCATCCAGCATACCACTTAAAGGTGTCACCATTTTCCCAGAATCAGAGCGTGAGGGTGATGTTGGTTGTAGTCGGTATGGAGGGTTTACAGGCGTGGCCCAAGAAAAGAAGCCGTACACGAACCCGCATAGCTGGAATTGCTCACAGTATCCACAGATACTAGTGATAACCTATCACCCCTTATGTAGACAAGTTTAATGCGTTACCTTATTGGTTAGAGGATCAGATGCAGCCATTGAGATGCGGGTGTCACAATCTACGACCTGAGTGTGGCTGTTGTAGGTATTTCAGATGCAGAATGCACTAATTGAGAAGATACTGTAGTTTGCACCCACTCACTTGTCATTACTTGGTAGTATAACAATGTGAATCTAACTTCGTTGTTTTATTAATGTAGCACATCGATGAGTACTGTTACTTGCTGGCCCATCGACAACTGGCGTGTCCTCATAGTATTCGCCAGAGATGTTACCATCGCCCATGCCCACCTATATGTACGTATAGATTCCACTTGCCTATGATTATATTTAATAATTATGTAAATAATTGTACTTGTTCGGTTCCTTAATCATCTAGTTTCAACTTTTCAGGCCAATGCTTTACAAATGGCGACGCAGACTAATGAGCCCGCCGACTACTCCGACATTGAGATCCACATTCGAGGCTGATCGGAGATATACAAGCCGTGGAGGACTGTGATTATGTCACTACTGCCTATATTTGTGGAGATCATTGGGTGGCAATGTCGGTGGACTTGGTGAGGCATAGCATCACGTCTACGATTCCTCCCAGAGGACATTCAAGTAGCGAGATCCATGATGCGATGAAGCCATTAGTATGCTACTCCCGGTGGCCTACGCAGACTAGGATTTTGGGATGTGCGAGCACAAACACAAGCTAAAAAACATGTCATTCCAGTTCGGTAGTGCTCAAGGATCACACCGAGCTCAACAATGTAAATATGCAAGGATTGTGGCGGTTTCCGTTTGTAAATATATAAGAATTGAGTATGTGAGGGTGTGCCATCGGATTTGACAGCAGGTAACGGCCAATTTTTTAGGATTAAAATTGCATTAGACCTTTTTGTAGGTCGAATATATTGATGTAGTACTTTTTATTGTTTATGTAAATAACACTTTTGATTTGAACTTTATATTATTATTGTGGAGATCCTTTGCTCTGAAGATGGTTGGTGGTGTTTTGTGTGTGTTGGTTATTGTAGTTGTGTTGTGTGTTGTTGTGAAGTTGTTGTGGTTGTGTCATTTGTGTTGGTTTGTAGTTAGTGGGTGTTGTTGCGAAGTTATTGTGGTGTTTTGTTGATGTTCCAACATTGTTGTTTGTGTTGGACCCTCTACCATGGCCGTCACGATTGTCAGTGATGCTGTGGTCACTCTCGGAACTTAGTCCTGCACACTGCCGAACACACCTGACCCCACTGCCCGTGAACAAGAATGTTCTGGGTACTTCCCGAAGTTTGTCCGAAGCATTGGCAAACGTGCCCAATGCCTCTGGTTCGCCCATAGGTTTTATATTTTATTATTTATTTATTTTATTTTTTTTATAATACTCAATTATAACTAATTACTATTTATTGAATCTGTATAGGTAGAAATGACAACTCAACCTCACTTGAAGATCCCGGTAGATAAGCACTTTCACACAGAGACTTGTTAGGGCGGCCGTAGGATTTCACAGCAGATCACGACCAATTTTTTAGGATAAAAATTGCCTTAGATCTTTTTGTAGGTCGAATACATTGATGTAATACTTGTTCATTGTTTGTGTAAATAAAATATTTAATTCAACTCTATATTAAGTGTTGTGTTTGACTTGTTGTTTGTGTTGATTTGTAGCTGGTGGTGGTGTTGTGATGTGTTGTTGGTGATGTTGTTTGTGTTGATTTTTTGATGGTGGTGGTGTTGTGATATGTTGTTGGTGATGTTGTTGTTAGTGATTTGTAGTTGGTGGTGGTGTGTTTTTTTTGTTAATTTGTAATTGGTGGGGGTGTTGTTTGTGTTGTTGTGATGTTTTGGTGGTGGTGTATTTTTTGTGTTGATTTGTAGTTGGTGGTGGTGGTGTGATGTTGTGTTGATTTGTAGTTAGAGGTGGTGTTGTTTGTGTTGTTGGTACCCTTTATGGTCATCCTGAATGGCAAATGTGTCTTTATACAACATAATATGTGCTTTATCCACATTAAATTAAACAATAATCATACAACAAAATATGGTCTAAAAAATATATATAATTACACAAGTTATAATCACAAATTAAATTAATAAATTAAGTGTTCGCCAAGTTCAACGGGTTTCGACAAGTTGTGCGATTGTGACCACGTTGCTTACACCAAGAACAGCCACGAACGACCACTTCTTCACCTGAAGACGGGATGCTTCCTACGTCGACCGAGTGGGAGACGACGTACAAGTGGTTTGACAGTGGTTGCCCGAATCTCACTGGGGACTTGCCAAAAGATGGGATCACCAACAGGATGAATATCGGGCTGATACGTAGCTAATAGTGTACCATTATGATAATAGTTGGAGCAAAATTCTCTATACCTTCCCTTGACGAATCTAATTGCTGCCATTGCGTGGGCACATGGTAGTTGTTGTAGGTTGAAGCGCCTGCACTGGCATGTTTTCACATTAAGATCAACTATTACAATTTCACCTCGACCTCTAACTTTGAACTCATAATGTGAAACTGGATAAACAGATAGAGTTAGCGACATGAATTTCTCCATTTTCACTTTTGCAGATGCTGCATCAATTAATGTGTTGTCGGTGTGTTTAGCAGCTTCTTCTCTCTTTTCATAAAACCAATGCTGTAACATTGAATGTATCTAATCAGCTAAGGCCATGATGGGCAGAGTACGTGCATCCTTCAACAATGCATTTAGACTTTCGGCAATGTTTGTGGTCATTATGTCGTATCGTCGAATGAAAAAATGACATCTTACCCAACGATGAAATCTTACATCATTTTCTAAATAGTTGGCAGTATCAATGTGAACTAACTCACTTATCCATGTACTTTTCAAATTCACTAAACACAAATGCTTTTGAAGCTTGGTAGAAACCCATGAGAAATGCATCTTTTTTGCGGTCTTTGAATTTGAGCTTTGTTTTGAGATTCCCTTTCAACATAATATTCATAAAACCCGTGGTATGCTTCAGGGAAGACTGTTCTTATACCTTTAATAATACTCTCGTAGCGATTAGAGACAAATACAAGATCTTCAATAGGGCCAAGCGCATCCCGTAGCTTCATTAAAAACCATTCCCACAAAGCATTGTTTTCTGAGTCCCCCAACTCCGAATGCGACAGGATAGATTTGATCATTTCCATCAAGAGCGGCTGTAACAAACATGGTGCCTCGATACGTACCCTTTAGGAATGTTCCATCAATAGCAATCACTAGTCGAATTGCTGTACGAAAATCGTTCAAAGAAACTCCAAATGCTATGAAGAAGTATAAGAAGTTTGCATCATCATCAGTTTCTATATGCGTTATCGTACCTGGATTCCTCTTTCGAATACGTAACAAAATTGTGGCAACAAGTTGAATGATTCAGCTGGGTCTCCACACGCTAATTTGAGTGCTTCTTCTCTTGCTAGCCATGCCTTGTGGTAAGATACCCGGACTCCAAACTCTCGATGTATGTCATCGCGAATGTTGTTTAGAGTATAAATCCTGTTAGGGTCCTAGAATTTGTCCATAACAAATTCACCAATAAATCGACTGGTTGCTTGGCGGTGGCTTGGATTTAGTTGGTCGCTTCTACAAGTATGCTCGATTTCAAACCGTTTAATACACCAATATCCACCTTCTCCATCTGTATTTCGTTGCTCGCATTCTGCCATTTGCAACCGTCAACAACACATCTAACCTCAAATCGATTTGTCGTTGACTTTGCAACTCGAAACTGAAAATTATTCCTCAGTGCCAATACACCCAATGCATCTCGTAACTCCTTCTTTGAATTGAAAAGTTGTCCAACATCTATCATGTTATATGTAGACACGGACATTGCATCCTCGCCTGTAGAAAATGATGGTGGAATAAGCGCATACGACGACCACTATGTGGAAGACTTGAAGGACCAGCCATGTCATCACCAATCCTCATAGATGTGTCACTCTCACGAGCTTGCTGACTCAAGTTCGCACCTGGATAAGTATCATCATCTTCGCAATCATTCCTCCACGTATGAGGTGGCATTTCGTTAGCCATGTCAACACCTTCACCTTGCACAAATGCGGAGCCTGAAAGAAATCATGTACATGCTCTTCATTTATTGGGCAAAACGCATATTCTCCATGGCTAACTAGAGTTCCACGTTGTATTGGTGCAAGGGTCTATAGGATTTGTATAATATTGACCATAGTCAAATTGGTTACTATCCCAAGAAGATACAACTGGTTGTGTAGAAACTTCTGCATCAAAAGCTGGCACGTTACTTTCAGGCACCCTTAGGCTCAATAGGAACAACTTGCTCTGCAGAAACATAAAGTATAGAAAGATCTTTACCCCCATTCTGGCCTAATACTATGCATAAAACCGAATACACTATAATTGTCATCGATATCAACATATATCCAAGATCCTGTCTCTGAATCTTTGAAATTAGTTTTCAGTTGAATGTTAAATTCTGTTGGGTTAATTCTAGTGCGCTTATATATCATGATCAATAATTCATAGTACTTAATATCTTTTGGAATAAATATAAGACGGACCCTTCCATCGTGGTATTTTTCTGAATCATCAGATAACATAACTCATGATCTTCCAGGCCGAATACCAACAAGTATGATTTCAGCTATATACTTGAAAATTAATAGACAAATTAATAATTAATACTTTATAACCTTTATAATTATAAATTGTATGAATATAAAAAATTATTTTCTAATATAATGACTAAAAAACTATTAATGTATAAATTTAAAGAGAAATTTGTTAGTTATATATATCATAAATATACAAATAATATATATGCGAAAAAAGGTCCTAGGTCCACTGGGTCTCCGTAGACCCAGGGCGAAAATTAAGCCTCATGCACCACACCCCCCTGTATTCGACTGCCTGCCGAATTTACCCAGCGTCTTTCCTCCTTTGTTTTCTGTATTTTCTCATTCAAACACACTGAAATGACCCTATTTGCTACATTTTACCCTATCTACACTCCTACTTCTCTGCTATTGTGTCAACATTATAAAAAACAACAAGGAAGAAATAAACTACTACACCAAAAACTTAATTTTGTCTAATTACATAAATATTTCTATTACTTCTAAACACACAAATAAAGTTAAATTCTATATACTTTCGGGTCCTGGCTCATTAACAGGCTTGGCTCAAATGTGTGTAAGAAGTAACAGAGGGAACTAAAAACACAAATTCAGTTCATGTATCAACCATTTTGATGCAAGGCTTATTTTTTGAAGCATGTGGAAAAACATTTTAGATTGTAAAATTGTAAAATTCTCGCATACAAATCTTAGTTTTATTTAGATGTCAAGGCGAATATAATACAAAACAGGATAGGTTGTTCTTTCACGTTCTGCATGGCTTTGCATGTACCCAACCTTGATAATTTACTCTTGACCTCTTGACTGACACTTGAGGTGTTTGCATGAGCTAATTGACCTTTCTTCTGGTCCACTGCTTTCTATACTAAAATTAGAACCTAAAGCTTCCTAGTGTGGATTGTTGCCATCACTGTTGAAATCTGCATTCTTAAGTTCCAATAGTTTTGCTTCTAATATCCTATGATACATTTTCACTGATTCAATTTAATGTCTTTTAGGTGGTGGGCCACAAATGTCAAAATATTTAGGGATCCAAGTTAATGGAGATTCATGCATGATTACTAACATATATTCATCTGTTCATTTGTTAAGATATTGTGGAGTAACAGCCGAGGATAATTAGTTCTTGAAACTGTGTAGAGTTTTATAACTTCTCTGATAAAATGCTCTACTTTCCTTTTGTGATTCTGGCCCATTCTATGTTGCTGAGTCATTTGAGTTTTCTTCTATATATTTCTTGTTCAAGTGTAATTTTTTCAAAAGATCCATATTATTCCTCAAGTTTCTTTTTCCGCTTCTACATATTATGAGGAACTAGTTGTGCAGGTTGGGGCTGCAATGTGCTCGAAGGTGCCTCTTATCAGCAATGCAATCATGAAAACAGCGGGTTTTGGTACACGCTAAAATTCTTTAGTGAAGTTATTCTTAATTATCTCACTTCACATTCCTTCTTTTCCTCTATCCCAGTTACTTGTGGCTTGTTGGTTTTAACATCTATGAAATGTGCCATTTGTTGTTTGGAGTTTTATTGGCCTTGTGGAATAATATCACATGAACAATAATCTAAAATTGTGGATGATCAAATTTTATGATTTCAATAGTATCTTTAATATGTAATTGACAGCTACAAGTAAGTCATCTTCCCTTCAGTAGGAGTGGAGGTTTCTTGATTTATCCATCTATATGGCTAATCTATTCTTCATGACATACCTTGAAAACTTTATAGTAGATGCATTTTGGCTAACCTTGACTGTGTATGTATATGCATACCGCATTAAAGCATCACTAAGCGTAGCTCATCACTGTAACTTGCATCACAAGCATGTGTATAGTCATAAATGTGCATATATCCAGAATTCTTTCTGTTACTGGGACTATATTTCCTGTGAAGTGCCAGTTTCTTCTGTAATCAACTTCAGTATTATCATGGCTATTTTTTGACCTTGTTTTTCACTTGCGTCGATTGATTTTTTTGATACTCTGTCATAATGGCGAGTTTGGGTTTCTCAAACTATTTGATATATAACAGAGGTCAGTTACATGCATTAATGGTCAGTGTCAGTGGCAATGAATGGCCAATGATTTTGATATAGTCTTTATAAGAATTAGGTCCATAGGAGCAGGAGCATTCACTTTAGAGTAAAGACAAAAGCTTTTATTCTCTTGAATTTATGTGATGGTTTCATACTTGTTTATGCTAATCAGATTTTTTTTTCCTTTTTAATTCTAGATTTTTTACTAGGAATATTTGATGTTGGCAGCATTGTAAACAAATATGTATTTAACTGAAAAGATCAATTCATCAACTAGTCACTCTATTTTTTCCAATTGATGGGACTGCTTTTATATCTTCCAAAACAAATGTACACGCAGTCAGTACTGTTAAAAAGTATATGCAGATAAACTTATTTACCCTGTTGAACATTCGAATCATGCAGATTCATTCAACTTGCTGGTAAACAATGGTGCAGCTGCAGGCCAAGTTATATTTCATGTCAGTGTCAGTCAAAAGAATTTCATAACAAACTGTGTTAGTGAAATACTTTCTATTCCGGGCTGACCAAAATTGTCTTTTGCTTAGTTTTATTTATTCTTTTCTCTGTGCGATTAAAATATAAGCTGGCTATTATTGGTTTTTGAGTTAGGCAAAGCAGTTTTAATTGATTTTGGTTCGGAAATGTGAAAATTTCAGACTCACGTCCATATAATTCCAAGAAAAGCACAGGATTGCCTATGGACTTCTAAGGTAAGCACTACGATTTTAGTGTTCTGATTAGAGAGTAGAACTAGAGCTAGAGGTTGAAAGAGGGAGAAATATTAATGTTGAATTATTTTACAGAGCTTGCGACGGAGGCCCTTAAAGTTAGACTGGGAAGCTTGTCAACTTGCGTATCAAGTACGGGAACAGTTATCATCAAACATTTGTGAAGACACAAAGGGTCAAGAATCTTGATGTTTGTGGGATTATTGGTTTTGATTGCTGTAATTTACGTACATATTCGTGTCATGGCCTTGCGTCTGCCAAATTAATACATAAAAGGTAATTCCCACGACGAGACATGCCCGTTCAAGTTCTAGGGCGCTTATCTGCCTAGTTTACTTTCCGAATAAGTTATTGAATGTACGACTTTAGTTGTAAAAATAACTTTAAATTTGGTTTGAGTTGTGCATCTTGGTTGTCAGTCAATGATTTGTTTAGTTCTACAAAGCTTTTTGGGAAACCTTACATCACCTTTACAAGACTATCTTAAATTTTAATCTATTAAAATTACGTGGATGCTCTGCTCTGCTCTGCAGAAAAATGGGGTCTTTTAGTTTTGATTTTTAATTTGATGAGATAAAACAAATGTTTTACTTTTAATTTAATTATTAGTTTCTATAAATTATTAATTATTTTTTTTATCTCAATTTAAATTAATAAAAAAAGATAATTAAGTTAAAGTAAGGATGGGATGATAAAGTAGTACTTATTTTTTTCAAATTTTATCTTAATTATTTTTATTAAACTTTCAAGAATATAAATTAAAATTTTATTTATAATAAATAAATAAATTAAAAATATATTTATTTTTTAATTTATTTGTTTATGTCAAATATTAAAAAATACTATTAAATTTAGACTATATACTAACACAAATGTTTAATAAAAACAAGGCACAAAAAAAATTACTGAAAAAACCCAAAAATAAAAAACAAAAAAAAAGACAATCTTATAAATAATGCTTATGACGTATTTTATTCACAGCAACAAACTCATAAACCAGAGACTGGAACCTGAGGAAGAGAATTTACAAAATGGTGATCTAGGATGAGTTGCATTGACAGTCAAGATGTAGAATTTACAAATTCCCAGGACGCGGTGCACAAGTGACCTCTTCAGGCAGTATGTGTAAGATTAACAACCCTCATCAGTCTCTCAAGAATACCAGTAGCCTTTCTCTTGGCTCTTGCAGTTCCATCTTGAGCAAGCCTAGAAATTGTTCCATAAGTACTCTCTTCTTCCCTCATTGCCTTCCATTTGGTTCGATCATTCAAACAGATGGTGTAGTGGATTGCAATGCAATTCTCCCTATTGCATTCACAAGTACTCTCCCTAATCATGCTAAGCCAGCAAGACACAGCTCTAAGATCTCCCATTTCCTCAACAGCATTGCAAGAATAGCCAATAACTCATCAACATGAATACCAACCATAATTTCCTTCCGAATCACACTCACCGCACCATCCCGTACAGCACTTGATTTGTTTTCATGTATGATACATAGATTAAATATCGCACAGGCAACATCTTTCATTGCTAATGGATGGCCTTCTTCTAAAAGTTCCAGGATGGTTTTAAGGCACCAAATTTTCCATTAAGTTCCTTGTTGGAATCAAGAGCTGATAATGTGAAAAGCGATGCAGCTGCATTGTTTCTTGTTTCAATGGTCCCTGATTTCAGCGCCTCCATAAGAAGAGGAATTACCATGGGTGTTTCAGCAACAAGCATCTTGTTGTTGTCATGGATAGAAAGATTTGAGTGTTGTTATCCCGTCTTCTTGGAGATTGGGGTTAATTCCACTTTTGGACTTGCTTTCAGAAAGAGGACTCAGCAATTGAGGTATGGCATCAACAGACTCGCCAAAAAGTGCCCGAAATGAAGGCATCCTCTTTGTCAACAACCAAAGCTCCTTTGCTGCTTCTTTCTGTCCAGAGAGTTGTAGACATTTTCTCTAGTAATGAGAGAAAATGGTCATGATCTGCTTCAGTTATCCCTTCTTCATTAATATACTGAAGAGGGTTGGGCAATTCTACTCCCTGACTCTTACACCATTTTGATATCATGTCCCGGATAAGATAATTAGGAGCAAGGATAGTGTGTGATAGCACTTGTTGGGTTCGTGGGCACGTCCAGTTTCCTGCTTTTAGCCATGGCTGTATAGATGGTCTATCAAAAGTCCGTCCAAGGAAACCATAACAAATAAAACAAATGAAAAATCATCAATAAACGTCGTAAGCATAGATCAATGATTCAAAACTACCCACAAACCTGAGAAGGCCAGCAACTCAGTTGTCAATTTCATTCATTAAATCTGTTGATACAATTGTTGTTTCCGGAGCCTTCTCTGACATTTTCAATACTAGTAACTAAGTGAACATACTTAATTTCAATATTCCAAATATATAACATTTTGGGAGCAGTAAAATATATTGTTAGGCCATAGCAACATAAATCGGGGAAGATAAACATGATAACTATTGGGTTTTGTAAAAAAAGTGTGCGTGTCTCCAAATTCTAGCCAATCAAACAAATGCTGGTACTTTTAACTCTTTAAGGATACTATGGAAGTTGACTTATTTTACAATTGTTGACCAAAATAAGAATTCAAAAATGAAAAATTCAAGCAACATTTAGGTTTTTCTCTGGAAAAATTTTACAAGGAAACTATAAAACTTTGGGCCAAGCCATACGGAAATAACGACATTGTTAAGTTTTGCATCTTGATCCTTAACTTGGGATTTTCTCAGCGACACAAACACGCAAATAATAAAATAATTCTTGAATTTACATTTTCTCACCAACCAAACACAGCGAATCATAGGATATAACTGAAAACAAAAGGGAAATTCCGCTCAATTTGTAAAAATAATCTATATAAACTCCAACTAAAACACTATCCATAATTCAATTCTGACAGTAACTAAGTAACTAACCTGCCCAGAAGCCAGAACAACGGGATCTCTCATCAACTCCTTATAAAGCGGACACTAAAACTCTTCAGGACACGGCACCGTGCCGTGTAACTTCAGCGACAAGGATCTCTTCTTCATCTTCAGTTCTTTTAACGCAAACAGCGTAGTATCTTTGGCTTGATCGATCGTTTCGATGAGGTAATCTTCATGTTCTAAGATGAGCCTAACTAATTTCTGCAGTTCCCTTTTCAATTCTATCGCTTTCGCCATAAATGCCGGATCGAAACCGAAATGGCCATAAGATATAAAAGATAAAATGGATCAAATAAGGGCCGTTTATAGGAGAAAAGATAACTTTTTTTTTAATTATGATTGTTGCCGCTGATGGCGAAATAGAGAATTTGAAGAATTAGAGTGGCAATGAGAATTTATTATTATTATTCGGTATATATTTTCTCTTCGTAGAGTTGGCTCAGCTTCCAATGCAAAGAAGTGAGAAAAAGTAAGAACAAAACACTATTCTATATTCTTGACTGGACTGTAGATTATTTTACGAGAAAAATTTCAAAAATAGTATTGTTTTAATCATTCTTAATAATTTTAACTAATTCTAAAATATTATCATTAAAATAATTACTTTAGATAATTTTATCTTTAAACTTTGCTTTTTTACTTATAAATATTTATAACTCATATACATAATTCATCTTCACGTTTGTTAATTTTTAAATTTTGTTTAAATTTTTAAGAGATCATATGATGGTATAAAATATACATTTTAATATTTTATCTACAAATTATAAGAAAGATAAGTTTTTTTATTTTAATTTTTTATATTAATTTTTAATTAATTTTAAAATATATAGATATTACTATAAAATTTATTATAATATTGTAAAATTTAATTTGAGTTACAAATATAATATTTTATTTGTTAAATTTATTGCTATCGTGGTTTGTTTGAAAATTTAGTTGAAAAATAAAATATGCATTTTTGACATAAGAAAAAGATAAAAACAATTGTTCTAGTGTGGCTAAATATCATTCTAATTTGACCAACTTAAGACATTATTTGTGCTCTAAGTTAATTACAAAGGCCAAAAAAGTGTACCTGCCTACTTATTATATGTAAATATAATTATATATATATTAAAATTATGTTAAATATAATTTATAAAATTTTTATTTTATAGTTTTTGTTTACATTAACTTAATAATTTATTATATTTTTTTCTAATTTTTTAAACTTATTTTTATGTATTGATTTATTTTTTTTGTCAAAATCTATTATTTTATTTTTTATATTTAAAAAATAATTAATGTTCAAATATCTAAATATTTATTTTAAATATATTTAATAAAATTTATATTTTATATTTAATTAAAATTTTATTATTATATCTTATGAATTCGTTTAATTTTTTTTTGCATTTATTTGATTTATTTTTTAAAAAATTATTTATTTTTTATATTTAAAAAATAATTAATTTTCAAATATCTAAATATTTAAATATTTATTTAAGGTATATGTGTCATAGTGTGGCCACACTAGACTACTATTAAACATATACACGCACATTATAAAATTTTTATTTTATGATTTATTTTTCATTGAATTAAAAATTTATTCTTTCTTTTATGAATTTATTTAATAATTTTATGTATTTATTTAATATATTTTAATTATATTATATTATAAAATAATTAATATTCAAATATATAAATATTTATATTTTAAGTGTATTACTGAAAATAGACTTGTTGATATTTGTCATAGAGGATCATAAATTACGTTAGTTGATTATTCAAAAAAATACTATGGTTGAAAGATCCAACTTATATTTTTCTTGAAAGATATTAAGTATTATCAATTATTAACTGTGATATATGATTATATTTAAAATTAACATTCAATTAAAAATAAGTTTCATAGACAATGAAATAGGGTCTATTATATATATATATATTGATGATGATTATAGTGTGTTTAGTTTTATATGTAATAGTGTACCAATAAGATTTAGACATCCTGGTCCACCCTACATTACCACAAAGTAAATAGTTATTAATAATTTTAAAGTGACTTATGTTGTTTTGTAGATTGTGATATGCATCAAGGATCTTCAAATGGTGAATCAAGATCTAATATGTATATTTTTTTTGGTGTTTTGTGAATAGAAAGAGGCGTTGGGATATGGTATAATTGTTGAATAAATGAAAATTCATAAATGGAAAGAAGTGTTTTAAGGAAGTTGAAGGGTTATGTATGAATTTGAAGTGGGAATGTGATAGGGATAACTTATGGAAGAGGAAATAGAGTTTCGATTAGTATCAAAAATCAAAATAAGGAAATTAAAAACTAATTAATCAAGTTTGATAAGATTAGATCGCCACAAACAAAATTACTAGGTTGATTCGCCACACTCTAAGTTAGAAAAAGAAAGACTAATAAGAATCGATAGATAATTCACCACTAAATAAAGAATTTGTTTAGATAAGAATTTGGATGCAACTCAGCAAAATTCTCTTCATTCATAAACTCTGAATCCATTACAATAACATGTCTTCCATTATAGAACATGCAAGCTTGCCCTGGAAGATTTGCACATTAATGACTACAAGGAAAACTAAGACTAATTAATTAAAACCTAACTACTAAACAATAAATAATGCATCATTTAAGTTATTTAAAACAATAATTAATGCAAATCAATTTCCCTCTATGCAGGTGAGTAGAATAACAAGCTTGGCTTTTGCCCTAGTAATTGTCCCATCTATGGTTCTTTTTTAATGGTAGCAACTTCATTTCTGTGATGGAGCACATCATTTTCCTCTTATCGAATTGGATTTGCCCTCAAATCCTTTTCCTCGGTGTCTTTGAAATCATCTTCTAAGTAAAGAGAAAGGTCTCTTACATTGAATGTAGCAGAAACATTATAATCTCCAGGCAATTCGATCTTATAAGCATTATTATTCACTTTTTCAACAACTCTAAAAGGACCATCAGCCCTTGGCATTGTTGAAAATGAAGGGATTGAGGGTGAAGATAAAAGGCCCAAATAACTCTTTGATTGGCCTATGTACACCCATATCAAGCCCAAAGCCCATATCAAGCTAACCGCTAAAGGACAAAATAACGGCTAGTAAGCTAATCACTAATGGACGAAATAACGGCTAGTTCTTGAAATTGAAAGCTATGCTGTTATGTGTTGTACCTAGCTGTTAGAAAAGTAAAATCAACTTGTACCTAGCCGTTAGGATGTTGTATATATATACCCAAGATGTGTAAAGTGAAATACAAGCTTCTTTATTCTTTCATCAATACTTTCTTTCACACTTCTTTGTTTCTTCAATATTTTTCACATGGTATCAGAGCAGGTTTCATCTCTAATCTAGCTTTTTACCTTTTGTTGCTTTGTTGGTTCTTGGTGTATCAAGACATTCCCCTTCATAGCCAAATTAAAGAATGGAAAGGGAGGGCTCGTCATACAACACCAAGAGCAGAAGTTCCTTCAAGGGAGTTGATAATGATGGTAACACCACCTTGAAACTTACCACATTTCCCTTGAATGGAAAAAATTACTCAATTTGGATCAATCCCGCTGAAAGAGCATTATGTGGAAAACGAGCATTGGGTTTCGTGAATGGAAGAATCACAAAGCCCACAGACACATCAAGTGAAGAATATGAAGATTGGTGTTATAATGACAACTTGGTGTACACATGGATTTTAAATTCCATGGAACCATCCTTGGTAGGTGCATTCTCAAAGGCTGAAACTTCTAAAGCACTTTGGGAGTCTATCAAGAGACAATTTGGTCATCAAGGAAACTTGATGAGAATATACGAGTTGAAGCAGTTCATCAACAATATCAGCCTTAGTGGAGGTGATCCGATAGAATATAACACCAAAATTAAGGAGGCATGGGATGAACTTCAATCATTAAGGCCGAATACTACCAACATTGAAGAGGTGGAAAAAAGGGCCAATGAAGATCTTGTGATATCGTATTTGATGGGTTTGGGTTCGGACTACGAAGATCTTCGGAATCACATTCTTAGAATTGAACCTTTGCCTTATTATGATGATGTTGCAAACAAGGTTAATAAAGAGTACTTGCAAAGAAAGATTTTGAATGGGAATTCAAGCAAGGCTGAGAGAGGTAGTTTGGTGGACAGCAAGGAAGAAGGCAGGATGGTCCAAGGAGCAAAAGTTAAGGCTAAGTGTGATAAATGTGGACGGATGCACAACCTTAAAGACAAATGCTGGAAGTGTGGGCACTGCAAGATGCTTGGTCATACTAAAGAAAAATGTTGGGTTCTTAATCCACATTTGAGGCCAGTTAACTTCAAGGAAAAGGTGCCACCACAAGGTGCTCAAAATGCAATCGAAAAAGGGAACTCAAAACTCCTTGAGGATTTGGCCAAACTACTTCGGAACCATCTTCCAAGCTCCTCTCAAGGTATGATTTCCAACTCACATTTTAAGTTTGACCCTTGGGTTATTGATTCAGGTGCTACTAATCATATGTTTAGAAATAAAAACATGGCATCTAGAATAGAAACCCTAGGAAACATTAGAAATGTGACAATAGCCAATGGTAATGAAATACCCATTAAGGGATTAGGAGATATTAAAGTTTTATCAAAGAGAACAAGTGGCCTTTATATGCCAAATTTTTCATCAAATTTGCTGTCCGTTAGTAGAATAACAAAAGACTTAAATTGTCGTGTTACCTTTGAACCCAATAAGGTGATATTTCAGGACATGTCAACCAGGGAAGAAGATTGGTGAGGGAACCTTACATGACGGCCTATATTTTTTGGATAGTACCAATCAAGCCCTTAGAGTTGAGGAAGACAGTGGACTTCAGAAACTTTGGCATGCAAGACTAGGCCATCCTCCTAGTAACATTCTGTGTAAAATAATTCCGAAAATGAAGTTTAGTGATTTTAAACAATGTAGGGCTTGTAATCTTGGAAAACAGACTAAACTTCCTTTTGTACATTCGGAAACTTGTTATAATGAAATATTTGATCTTGTTCACTCTGATCTATGGACTTCTCCTTTAGAATCTCACAATGGCTTTAGATATTTTGTCACATTCATTGATCACAAGTCGAGATACACTTGGATATACTTGATTAAAAACAAATCAGAGACCTTATCATGTTTTAAAGAGTATGTTTCCTTAATTGAAAATCAACTTGGTAAAAGGATTAAGATTCTTAGGAGCGACAATGGGGGAGAATATACTAGTCATGCCTTTGAGAATTACTTGAGCAGTTTAGGGATAGTTCATCAAACGACTTGCCCCTACACACCTGAACAAAATGGTGTGGCCGAGCGGAAAAATCGGCACATTTTAGATGTAGGAAGGTCACTAATGTTTCATCACAATGTCCCTAAAAGATATTGGAATGAAGCCATTCTCACTGCCATACATTTGATAAATCGTATGCCTTCGAAGTTGTTGAATGGAAAATCTCCTTTTGAATTGTTGAATAATAGGCAACCAAACTTATCTTATCTAAAGGTATTTGGCTGTACTTGTTATGTTCACATCCCTAATCATGCTAGAGATAAATTGAGTCATAGGAGTGTAAAGTGCATATTTTTAGGGTATTGCATTGATAAAAAGGGTTATAAATGTTTAGATCCTTCTACGAATGAGAAATTCTTGTCAAGAAATGTTACTTTTCTGGAAAGTGATCCTTACTTTGATAAAGTGAGAAATGAAGGAGAAATGAAAGGGGATCCTCTTCCCTTATCTATTGTAGGTAATCGGTTGAGTTTGTTAAGGAATAACAATCAAATCAATAATGGAGTTAGTTTGAATGAAAGCGAAAAAGAGGATTTTATCTATGAAGATTCAACACAACAGAATGGTGATATTCATGAACCATTGGAATCAAATGAAGAACAAAACATAGTTAGCGAAAGTCAAAGTGAGGAAACACCTTGTGATGAGAACCCTAATGATCAATTAGTTTTAGAGCATGAAATCCCATTTAGTTCCTCACCGGTGGGTCAAAATGAGAGAGAGTCCGATTCTTCATCACATGATCAAAATTTTCCTCTTAGAAGATCTCAAAGAATTAGGAAGCCTCCATCCGAATGGCAGAAAAATAGGGTATTCTTTTATGGGAACAAAGTCACAGCACATCCTATACAAAATTATTATACCTTAGATAATGTTAAAGAGAGTTATAGAGTGTTTTTAAGCAAATTGGATAGTTTGAAAGAGCCATCTTGCTACAACGAGGCCAAGGACATTCCTATTTGGAGAAATGCCATGGATGAGGAGTTGGAAGCTTTAGTTAAGAATAAGACATGGGAAATTGTTACTCTTCCCCAAGGTAAGAAAACAGTTGGGTGTAAATGGGTGTACAAAACCAAGCTGAAGAGTGATGGTTCCATTGAGAAACATAAAGCTAGATTGGTTGCTAAAGGATTCACTCAAACCTATGGTTTAGATTACACGGAGACATTTGCTCCAGTAGCCAAAATGAACACCATTAGAGTTATTTTGTCCTTAGCCACTAATTATGAATGGGAAATGTATCAAATGGATGTTCGAAATGCTTTTCTCCAGGGGGAATTAGAAGAAGAGGTTTACATGGATATCCCACAAGGATACAACATTAAAGTACCAAAACCGCATGTATGTAAGCTTAGAAAAGCCATCTATGGCTTAAAACAATCTCCTAGGGCCTGGTACTCTAAGTTGTTAGGTGCTTTAACTTCTCAACACTTTAAGGTTAGTAGTACTGATCACTCTTTATTCATAAGACACTCCAATAATGGTATTACTGCTGTGATAATATATGTGGATGATATCATTATAACAGGGAGTGATACTTTGGGAATAAACAGCACTAAAAGTTATTTAAAGTCTACTTTTGATATTAAAGACCTTGGACACTTACGGTATTTTCTAGGTATAGAGATAGCTCATTCTAATAAAGGGCTATTTCTATCCCAAAGAAAATACACACTTGATCTTTTGAAAGAGACAGGTAAGCTTGGAGGGAAGATAGCATCAACTCCAATTGAAGTACAAGCCAAAAAGAAGGAGGGCAAACCAATTGAAGACATCAAGCAATATCAAAGAATTGTGGGTAAGTTAATCTACTTAACTATTACAAGACCTGACATTTCTTTTGCTGTGAATCAGGTAAGCCAATTCATGACTTGTCCAATGACCAATCACATGGAAATGGTGGACCGAATACTCAAATATCTGAAAGGAACTCTAGGACAAGGATTACTAATGAAGAAACATGGACATCACCAAATTTTTGCCTACACGGATGCTGATTGGGCAGGAAGCATTGAAGATCGCAAGTCTACGACTGGATATTGTACTTTTGTTGGTGGGAATTTAGTGACTTGGAAGAGCAAAAAGCAAACCGTGGTGGCCAAATCAAGTGCCGAAGCTGAATATAGAGCAATGGCTTCAACCACCAGTGAATTGATATGGTTAAAGGCATTGGTTGAAGATTTGGGTTTTAATGTCGAGGCACCTATGAAGCTACATTGTGATAACAAATCGGCGATACATATTGCAAACAATCCGGTGTTTCATGAGAGGACCAAGCATATAGAGGTAGATTGTCACTTTATAAGAGAAAAATATTTGAACAAGACAATCTCAATGCCTTATGTCAAGAGCGAAGATCAATTGGCGGACATATTCACCAAACCTCCGAGTATTCAACAACTTCAAAAGTTTGTATGCAAGTTGAAAATGAAGGGATTGAGGGTGAAGATAAAAGGCCCAAATAACTCTTTGATTGGCCTATGTACACCCATATCAAGCCCAAAGCCCATATCAAGCTAACCGCTAAAGGACAAAATAACGGCTAGTAAGCTAATCACTAATGGACGAAATAACGGCTAGTTCTTGAAATTGAAAGCTATGCTGTTATGTGTTGTACCTAGCTGTTAGAAAAGTAAAATCAACTTGTACCTAGCCGTTAGGATGTTGTATATATATACCCAAGATGTGTAAAGTGAAATACAAGCTTCTTTATTCTTTCATCAATACTTTCTTTCACACTTCTTTGTTTCTTCAATATTTTTCACAGGCATTAGTTTGGATTTTCTTTATGTTGGAAACCTTTCCCTGCGTAGGTGAATCCAAATTAAATCTCCTGGTGCAAATTGAATTCTTTTTCTCCTTTTGTTTGCTAACAGTGCATATTCTTCATGTTTCTTTTCAATTTGTTTCTTCACACTCTCATGTAGAGATTTGACAAACTCAGCCTTTTTATTTCCATCAAAGCAAATTCTCTCTTCAATAGACAGTGACAACAAGTCAAGAGGAGTTGTAGAATTGAATCCATAAACTATCTCAAATGGAGAATGCTTCGTTCCACTATGCACACTTTTATTATAAGCAAACTCAACATATGATAAATAGTCATTCCCAATTCTTTAAATTCTTGTTAACAATAGTACAAAGTATAAAAGAAAGGGTTCGATTTACACTTTGGTTTGCCCATTGGTTTAAGGATGGCATGTTGTGTTAAAGAGTAGTTTTGTTCCAAGTCTTTTCCATAAAGTCTTCCAAAAGTAACTCAACAATTTGGCATCATTGTCTGAAACAATACCTTTTGGAATCCCATGCAAACGAACAATCTCCTTGAAAAATAAATCAGCAACATGTTGAGCATCATTCATCTTGCGGTAAGGAATAAAATGAGACATCTTGAAAAACCTGTCAACAACTACCATAACTGAATCTTTTCCCCTTTGCGTTCTAGGCAAACTAAGCACAAAATCCATGCTTAGATCTTCCCACGGTTGGTTTGGTACAGGCAATGGCATGTATAACCCTTGCGACATCTCCTTGCTCTTGGCTTTCTTGCATATCACATATCTTTCTATGATTCTTTTAACATCTTTGATCATGGTTGGCCAATAAAAGTGTTCCTTGAGTGCCTTAATGTCTTCTTTTCTCCAAAATGACCAGCTAAACCTCCACTATGAATTCCCTCACTAAGTGCTTACGAATTGAACAATTTGGGATGCACAGTCTACCTTATTTGAACAGATAGTCATCATGTCGATAAAATCCTTGCATGGCTCCTTTTTTGCACTCCTCATATATTGATGCAAACTTTGGGTCATCTTTATATTGATCTACAAGTATTTTAAAACCCATTAGTTTAACATTTAACATGGAAATTAAAGAGTACTTTCGAGATAGTACATCGGTTACAATGTTGACATTTCCTTTCTTGTTCTTGATCACATAAGGAAAAAACTCCAAGAAATCCACCCATTTGGCTTGCCTTTGGTTCAGCTCGCTTTGCCCCTTTAAATGCTTCAAAGACTCATGATCAGTGTGAATAACAAACTCCTTGGGCAATAAATAATGTTGCCATGTCTCCAAAGCTTTAATTAAAGTAAAAAACTCTGTCATAGGTTGAGTAGTTTAATTGTGCACCACTCAACTTTTGACTAAAGTATGCTAATGAATGCCCCTCTTGTATAAAAACAGCCTTAATTCCCACACCAGATGCATACACTCCAATTCAAAAGTTTTGATGAAATCAGGTAAAGCTAAAATTGGTGCAGTTGTCTACTTCTCCTTAATCAACTCAAAACTCCTTTGTGATTCTTTATTCAATTCAAAAGCACTTCCTTTCTTAATAATTTTAGTAATAGGAGCTAAATCTTTTCTTAATAAGCTTAATCAAGGTGAGATGAGCTTGGTTGAACACTTGAAAAATTCGTAGAGGCGGATGAGATTCACTCTTATAGACCAGAAACTAATGATATTGCCATTATCTTGCATGTGTTAATGAGGATAAGGTGTTTACTTACCTTGTTAGCTTGAACTCCAAGTTTAATAACATTGGGAACCAAATACTGAGAAGCATGAATTACCTCCCTTTGAGGAGGTTTGTTACATGATCAATAAGGAAGTAATAGCCCATCGTGTCTTTGACGTAAATGGCCATGACTGCAAGGTAGAGACAAATGTTTTTTTGGCTCAAGATAAGCTTAAAACCGAAGCCTTAGTGACCAAGTCAAAGGGAAACAACAACAACCAAAACTGAGTTAAGTGTGACAATCATAAGAATAGTCACTCTAATGATTGATGTTGGCTTCTTCACCTAGAACTCATGCCTTCACGATTCAAGAAGGGTAAAATTTCGAATCAAAGCATCCATGGTGTTCTAAGTACACATTTAGCTCTCATCACTAAGACATCAAGTGTTCACTTTTTTAGTCTCGACGATATTGCCAAAGTGATAAGGAACCAACTCCAAATCAATATGGAAGCACTTGGAACTTAACACCATGCTCATAAAGGTAAATGGGAGGATGGTACTCTTCTTGAATCTCACTTTAACTCGTGCAATGATCATGAACCATATATTATAGACTCAAGTGCTAGTGATCATATATTTAGAAACATACATAAAACATCTAGACTATATCCTTTAAATAAAATAAAAAGTGTCAAAGTTGCTAATGGAAACCATGTTCTCATTGAGTATTTGGTAGATTTAGATTTATCGTCAAAACATACTAAAGAGTTTTATATTCCTAATTTTGATTCCAATCTATTATCGGTTAGTAAACTCAATAAGAACTTAAATTGTATTGCTATATTTGGTCCTCATAAAGTGATTTTTCAGGATATTATAACCGAAAAGAAGATTGGTGAAGGTTTTGCTCAAAATGGCCTTTACATGCTAAATAATGCAAAACAAGCTTTTAGGGTCATTAAACAAATTGATTCACATGAGCTATGGCATGCACGACTGGGACATCCTTCAATCACATTTTGAATTGTCTAGTTCCTAATTTAAATGATTGTTACATTTCTAAGTGTAAAGTATGTATTTTAAAAAAAGCAAACTACATTTCCAAGTGTGAAGTATGTATTTTAGAAAAACAAACTAGATTTCCTTTTGTATTGTCAGAACATGAATGTGATGATGCTTTTGATTTAATTCATTCTGATTTATAGATTGCTCCTATGACATCTCATGATAATTATAGATACTTTGTTACATTTATTGACCACAAATCTAGATATACGTGGGTATACCTTTAAAAATGAAAATTGGACACATTATCATGCTTTAAACGCTTTATGTTTTTTGTCACTAACCAATTTGGTAGAAAAATTAAAATGATTAAAATCGATAATGGTGGAGAATATATCAATAATTCCTTTAAGGAATACTTGGTAAGTGAAGGGATTGCACATCAAACTACATACCCATACACTTTAGAACATAATGGAGTGGTAGAAGGGAAGAATAGACATATCTTTAAAGTTGGAAGATCAATGATGCTCTACCATGATGTTTTCAAACATTTTTGAAGGAATGCCATCCTCATGGCTATTCATTTGATAAATAGAACACCAATAAAGGTTCTAAAAGGCAAGATTCCGAATAAGGTAATGTTTAATCATAAGCCAAATCTTTCATATCTTAAAATTTTTGGATGCATATGTTATGTTCATATTTCTTGTAGCAATAGGAATAAACTTAGCTATAAAAGTCAAAAATGCATATTCCTAGGTTATGCCACAACCCAAAAGGGTTATAGATACTTTGTGATATGCCTCAAGGATCTTCAATGGTGAATCAAGATCTAATGGGTATATTTTTTTAGGTTTTTGTGGATGGAAAGAGGTGCGGGATATGGTATAGTTGTTGGGTGGATGAAAATTCGTAATTGGAGTAAGTTATTGGGTCTGTAGAGGTGTTTTAAGGAAGCTGAAGGGTTATGTACGAATTTGAAGTGGGAATGTGATAGGGATAGCTTATGAAAAGTTTAAGAAGAAGAAAAAGAAATTTCAATATCAAGAATCAAAATAAAGAAATTAAAACTAGTTAATCAAGTTTGATAAGATCAGATCGCCACAAACAAGATTACTAGGTTGATTCGCCACACTCTAAGATAGAAAGAAGGAAGAGTGATAAGAATCGATAAATAATTCGCCACTAAACAAAGAATTTGTTTAGATAAGAATTTGGATGCAACAAAGCAAAATTTCGCTTATTCCTCAAAACTGTTTAATTACAAGCAATAATGCCGTATTTATAGTAATGACAGCCTTTCCATGTCTAACTTATACTAAAACACCTAATTCATCTATGATAAGGATTCTTAAGTAAATAAGGACTACTAAGTCATCTAGAATTTCTATGAGGATAAGCCTAATATATTGGGTTCCTAATCCTACTTAAAATCTTACTTGTAAAACCCTACTTGATCTCAAACTCCTTGCCTAGTGACATTTCCTACTGCTGCTGGAATTCTCCTTGGCATGGATATCCTTTGTTAATGAGGATTAATCTTTCTTGGATGGCAGCAACTTCATTTCCATGATTGAGCACATCATCTTCCCCTTGTTGAATTGGATTTGCCCTCAAATCCTTCTCCTCGGTGTCTTTGAAATCATCTTCTAAGTAAGGAGAAAGGTCCCTGACATTGAATGTAGTAGAAACATTATAATCTCCTGGCAATTCAATCTTATAAGCATTATCATTCACCTTGTCAACAACTCTAAAAGGACCATCAGCCCTTGGCATTAGTTTTGATTTTCTTTGTGTTGGAAACCTTTCCTTGCGTAGGTGAATCCAAACTAAATCTCTTGGTGCAAATTGAATTCTTGTTCTCCTTTTGTTTGCTAACCGTGCGTATTCTTCATTTTTCTTTTCAATTTGTTTCTTCACACTCTCATGTAGAGATTTAACAAACTCAGCCTTTTTGTTTCCATCAAAGCAAATTCTCTCTTCAATAGGCAGTGGCAACAAATCAAGAGGAGTTGTAGGATTGAATCCATAAACTATCTCAAACGGAGAATGCTTCGTTCCACTGTGCACACTTCTATTATAAGCAAACTCAACATATGATAAACAGTCATCCCAATTCTTCAAATTCTTGTTGACAACAGTACGAAGTAAAGAAGAAAAGGTTCGATTTACCACTTCGTTTGTCCATCGGTTTGAGGATGACATGTTGTGCTAAAGAGTAGTTTTGTTCCAAGTCTTTTCCATAAAGTCTTCCAAAAGTAACTTAAGAATTTGACATCACGGTCTGAAACAATACTTTTGGGAATCCCATGCAATCGAACAATCTCCTTGAAAAATAAATCAGCAATATGTTGAGCATCATTTGTCTTGTGGCACGGAATAAAATGAGACATCTTGGAAAACCTGTCAACAACTACCATAACTGAATCCTTTCCCCTCTGCGTTCTAGGCAAACCAAGAACAAAATCCATGCTTAAATCTTCCCACGGTTGGTCTGGTACAGGCAATGGCATGTATAACCCTTGTGACATCTCCTTGCTCTTGGCTTTCTTACATATCACACATCTTTCTATGACTCTTTTAACATCTTTGATCATGGTTGGCCAATAAAAGTGTTCCTTGAGTGCTTCTAATGTCTTCTTTTCTCCAAAATGACCAGCTAAACCTCCACCATGAGTTTCCCTCACTAAGTGCTCATGAATTGAACAATTTGGGATGCACAATCTACCTTGCTTGAACAGATAGTCATCATGTCGATAAAATCCTTGCATGGCTCCTTTCTTGCACTCCTCATATATTGATGCAAACTTTGGGTCATTTTTATACTGATCTACAAGCATCTTAAAACCCATTAGTTTAACATTTAATATGGAAATTAACGAGTACCTCCGAGATAGTGCATCAGCCACAATGTTCACATTTCCTTTCTTGTACTTGATCACGTAAGGAAAAGACTCTAAGAATTCCACCCATTTGGCATGCCTTCTATTTAGCTTGCTTTGCCCTTTTAAATGCGTAATCTTGTTGATTGCCCTACTATCCACACACATCCGCATGGTTCCATCCTTCTTCGGCACCAACAAAGCCGGTACGGAACAAGGACTCATAGATTCCCTAACATATCCCTTATCAATCAGCTCAGAAACTTGCTTTTGCAACTCTTTAGTCTCTTCTGGATTGCTTCTATAGGCTGGTCGATTTGGCAGAGTTGCCCCTGGTATGAGATCTATTTGGTGCTCAATTCCTCTATTTGGCGGTAACCCTTTCGGTATGTCTTCTGGAAATACATCAGCAAACTCCTTTAAAATTGCTTTCACTTGAGTCGGCAGAGTAACATCTCTATTTTGAGTTGCTTCTTTGACTACCAGAATAAAGATTGACTCTTTATCAAACAAAGCTTGCTTTACTACTCCTTTGTTGACAAACAAACTCTCTTTCTTTTTCTTCTCAAATTCAATTTTATCCTTCTGAATCTGTTGTGGATTAAGAGGCACTAACACAATCTTTCTGCCATCCTTAACAAAGGAATATGTATTCTTATAACCATCATGAAAAGCTCTTCTATCATACTGCCAAGGTCTTCCCAGTAAAAGATGACTTGCATCCATAGGGACGACATCACACAACACTTCATCTTTGTATCTACCAATTGAAAAAGGCACCAAAACTTGCTGAGTAACCTTCACATCACCATTGTTATTTAGCCACTGCAATCTATAAGGTTGGGGATGTTTTAGAGTAGTTAAATTTAGTTTTTCTACCAAGGTAGTGGAAGCCACATTTGTACAACTACCTCCATCAATTATAACTCCACACACCTTATTCTGAATTGCACACCTTGTATGAAAGATATTCTCACGCTGCTCATCTTTCGTTTTTGCTTGTGTAGTCATGGTGCGGCGAACTACAAGCATTTCTCCAATTTCAGCATGTTCTACTCTTCTTCCTCGCCATCTTCCACTCCCTTTTCTTCTGCAGCCTCGTCTTCACTCTCCAATTCTCCTTGTGAGTCCTTAAGCACCATTACTCTCCTATTTGGACATTCAGAAGTGATATGCCCATGTCCAAGGCATTTAAAGCATTTGATGTCTCGAGCTCGTTTTAGAGGAATGGTTTCTGCCACCTTCTCTTTTCCTTTATCAATAGCTACTACTGACTTGTTAGGACCACTTTTTCTCTACTGACTTTGCTATCTTCTTTGAAAGGGAAGTCGAATAAGTAGATGATGAATTGATATTTTTGGTAGAACCTGATCTGTACACTCCCTCTCATTAGTTGTCTCTCCACTTTGATAGAAAGTTTAATCACATCTTGCAAGTTTAATGAGGATTAATCTTTCTTGAATGACAACAACTTCATTTCCATGATTAAGCACATCACTTTGACCCTAAGACAAATAGATTGTTTGTATTTAAAAATGTCAGTTTTTCAAAACACGAACGTTACTTTGGGCTTGATATGGGTGTCCATAGGCCAATCAAAGAGTTATTTGGGCCTTTTATCTTCACCCTCAATCTCTTCATTTTCAACACTCCCCCTCAAGTTGGGCTTGAACAAATTGATCAAGTTCAACTTGCATACAAACTTTTGAAGTTGTTGAATACTCGGAGGTTTGGTGAATATGTCCGCCAATTGATCTTCACTCTTGACATAAGGCATTGAGATTGTCTTGTTCAAATACTTTTCTCTTATAAAGTGACAATCTACCTCTATATGCTTGGTCCTCTCATGAAACACTGGATTGTTTGCAATATGTATCGCCGATTTGTTATCACAATGTAGCTTCATAGGTGCCTCGACATTAAAACCCAAATCTTCAACCAATGCCTTCAACCATATCAATTCACTGGTGGTTGAAGCCATTGCTCTATATTCAGCTTCGGCACTTGATTTGGCCACCACGGTTTGCTTTTTGCTCTTCCAAGTCACTAAATTCCCACCAACAAAAGTGCAATATCCAGTTGTAGACTTGCGATCTTCAATGCTTCCTGCCCAATCAGCATCCGTGTAGGCAAAAATTTGGTGATGTCCATGTTTCTTCATGAGTAATCCTTGTCCTAGAGTTCCCTTGAGATATTTGAGTATTCGGTCCACCATTTCCATGTGATTGGTCATTGGACAAGTCATGAATTGGCTTACCTGATTCACAGCAAAAGAAATGTCAGGTCTTGTAATAGTTAAGTAGATTAACTTACCCACAATTCTTTGATATTGCTTGATGTCTTCAATTGGTTTGCCCTCCTTCTTTTTGGCTTGTCCTTCAATTGGAGTTGATGCTATCTTCCCTCCAAGCTTACCTGTCTCTTTCAAAAGATCAAGTGTGTATTTTCTTTGGGATAGAAATAGCCCTTTATTAGAATGGGCTATCTCTATACCTAGAAAATACCGTAAGTGTCCAAGGTCTTTAATATCAAAAGTAGACTTTAAATAACTTTTAGTGCTGTTTATTCCCAAAGTATCACTCCCTGTTATAATGATATCGTCCACATATATTATCACAACAGTAATACCATTATTGGAGTGTTTTATGAATAAAGAGTGATCAGCACTACTAACCTTAAAGTGTTGAGAAGTTAAAGCACCTAACAACTTAGAGTACCAGGCCCTAGGAGATTGTTTTAAGCCATAGATGGCTTTTCTAAGCTTACATACATGCGGTTTTGGTACTTTAATGTTGTATCCTTGTGGGATATCCATGTAAACCTCTTCTTCTAATTCCCCCTGGAGAAAAGCATTTCGAACATCCATTTGATACATTTCCCATTCATAATTAGTGGCTAAGGACAAAATAACTCTAATGGTGTTCATTTTGGCTACTGGGGCAAATGTCTCAGTGTAATCTAAACCATAGGTTTGAGTGAATCCTTTAGCAACCAATCTAGCTTTATGTTTCTCAATGGAACCATCACTCTTCAGCTTGGTTTTGTACACCCATTTACACCCAACTGTTTTCTTACCTTGGGGAAGAGTAACAATTTCCCATGTCTTATTCTTAACTAAAGCTTCCAACTCCTCATCCATGGCATTTCTCCAAATAGGAATGTCCTTGGCCTCGTTGTAGCAAGATGGCTCTTTCAAACTATCCAAGTTGCTTAAAAACACTCTGTAACTTTCTTTTGTTGAAAATGAAGGGATTGAGGGTGAAGATAAAAGGCCCAAATAACTCTTTGATTGGCCTATGGACACCCATATCAAGCCCAAAGCCCATATCAAGCTAACCACTAAAGGACGAAATAACGGCTAGTAAGCTAATCACTAATGGACGAAATAACGGCTAGTTCTTGAAATTGAAAGATATGCTGTTATGTGTTGTACCTAGCTGTTAGAAAAGTAAAATCAACTTGTACCTAGCCGTTAGGATGTTGTATATATATACCCAAGATGTGTAAAGTGAAAAACAAGCTTCTTTATTCTTTCATCAATACTTTCTTTCACACTTCTTTGTTTCTTCAATATTTTTCACATGGTATCAGAGCAGGTTTCATCTCTAATCTAGCTTTTACCTTTTGTTGCTTTGTTGGTTCTTGGTGTATCAAGACATTCCCCTTCATAGCCAAATTAAAGAATGGAAAGGGAGGGCTCGTCATACAACACCAAGAGCAGAAGTTCCTTCAAGGGAGTTGATAATGATGGTAACACCACCTTGAAACTTACCACATTTCCCTTGAATGGAAAAAATTACTCAATTTGGATCAATCCCGCTGAAAGAGCATTATGTGGAAAACGAGCATTGGGTTTCGTGAATGGAAGAATCACAAAGCCCACAGACACATCAAGTGAAGAATATGAAGATTGGTGCTATAATGACAACTTGGTGTACACATGGATTTTAAATTCCATGGAACCATCCTTGGTAGGTGCATTCTCAAAGGCTGAAACTTCTAAAGCACTTTGGGAGTCTATCAAGAGACAATTTGGTCATCAAGGAAACTTGATGAGAATATACGAGTTGAAGCAGTTCATCAACAATATCAGCCTTAGTGGAGGTGATCCGATAGAATATAACACCAAAATTAAGGAGGCATGGGATGAACTTCAATCATTAAGGCCGAATACTACCAACATTGAAGAGGTGGAAAAAAGGGCCAATGAAGATCTTGTGATATCGTATTTGATGGGTTTGGGTTCGGACTACGAAGATCTTCGGAATCACATTCTTAGAATTGAACCTTTGCCTTATTATGACGATGTTGCAAACAAGGTTAATAAAGAGTACTTGCAAAGAAAGATTTTGAATGGGAATTCAAGCAAGGCTGAGAGAGGTAGTTTGGTGGACAGCAAGGAAGAAGGCAGGATGGTCCAAGGAGCAAAAGTTAAGGCTAAGTGTGATAAATGTGGACGGATGCACAACCTTAAAGACAAATGCTGGAAGTGTGGGCACTGCAAGATGCTTGGTCATACTAAAGAAAAATGTTGGGTTCTTAATCCACATTTGAGGCCAGTTAACTTCAAGGAAAAGGCGCCACCACAAGGTGCTCAAAATGCAATCGAAAAAGGGAACTCAAAACTCCTTGAGGATTTGGCCAAACTACTTCGGAACCATCTTCCAAGCTCCTCTCAAGGTATGATTTCCAACTCACATTTTAAGTTTGACCCTTGGGTTATTGATTCAGGTGCTACTAATCATATGTTTAGAAATAAAAACATGGCATCTAGAATAGAAACCCTAGGAAACATTAGAAATGTGACAATAGCCAATGGTAGTGAAATACCCATTAAGGGATTAGGAGATATTAAAGTTTTATCCAAGAGAACAAGTGGCCTTTATATGCCAAATTTTTCATCAAATTTGCTGTCCGTTAGTAGAATAACAAAAGACTTAAATTGTCGTGTTACCTTTGAACCCAATAAGGTGATATTTCAGGACATGTCAACCGGGAAGAAGATTGGTGAGGGAACCTTACATGACGGCCTATATTTTTTGGATAGTACCAATCAAGCCCTTAGAGTTGAGGAAGACAGTGGACTTCAGAAACTTTGGCATGCAAGACTAGGCCATCCTCCTAGTAACATTCTGTGTAAAATGATTCCGAAAATGAAGTTTAGTGATTTTAAACAATGTAGGGCTTGTAATCTTGGAAAACAGACTAAACTTCCTTTTGTACATTCGGAAACTTGTTATAATGAAATATTTGATCTTGTTCACTCTGATCTATGGACTTCTCCTTTAGAATCTCACAATGGCTTTAGATATTTTGTCACATTCATTGATCACAAGTCGAGATACACTTGGATATACTTGATTAAAAACAAATCAGAGACCTTATCATGTTTTAAAGAGTATGTTTCCTTAATTGAAAATCAACTTGGTAAAAGGATTAAGATTCTTAGGAGCGACAATGGGGGAGAATATACTAGTCACGCCTTTGAGAATTACTTGAGCACTTTAGGGATAGTTCATCAAACGACTTGCCCCTACACACCTGAACAAAATGGTGTGGCCGAGCGGAAAAATCGGCACATTTTAGATGTAGGAAGGTCACTAATGTTTCATCACAATGTCCCTAAAAGATATTGGAATGAAGCCATTCTCACTGCCATACATTTGATAAATCGTATGCCTTCGAAGTTGTTGAATGGAAAATCTCCTTTTGAATTGTTGCATAATAGGCAACCAAACTTATCTTATCTAAAGGTATTTGGCTGTACTTGTTATGTTCACATCCCTAATCATGCTAGAGATAAATTGAGTCATAGGAGTGTAAAGTGCATATTTTTAGGGTATTGCATTGATAAAAAGGGTTATAAATGTTTAGATCCTTCTACGAATGAGAAATTCTTGTCAAGAAATGTTACTTTTCTGGAAAGTGATCCTTACTTTGATAAAGTGAGAAATGAAGGAGAAATGAAAGGGGATCCTCTTCCCCTATCTATTGTAGGTAATCGGTTGAGTTTGTTAAGGAATAACGATCAAATCAATAATGGAGTTAGTTTGAATGAAAGCGAAAAAGAGGATTTTATCTATGAAGATTCAACACAACAGAATGGTGATATTCATGAACCATTGGAATCAAATGAAGAACAAAACATAGTTAGCGAAAGTCAAAGTGAGGAAACACCTTGTGATGAGAACCCTAATGATCAATTAGTTTTAGAGCATGAAATCCCATTTAGTTCCTCACCGGGTGGGTCAAAATGAGAGAGAGTCCGATTCTTCATCACATGATCAAAATTTTCCTCTTAGAAGATCTCAAAGAATTAGGAAGCCTCCATCCGAATGGCAGAAAAATAGGGTATTCTTTTATGGGAACAAAGTCACAGCACATCCTATACAAAATTATTATACCTTAGATAATGTTAAAGAGAGTTATAGAGTGTTTTTAAGCAAATTGGATAGTTTGAAAGAGCCATCTTGCTACAACGAGGCCAAGGACATTCCTATTTGGAGAAATGCCATGGATGAGGAGTTGGAAGCTTTAGTTAAGAATAAGACATGGGAAATTGTTACTCTTCCCCAAGGTAAGAAAACAGTTGGGTGTAAATGGGTGTACAAAACCAAGCTGAAGAGTGATGGTTCCATTGAGAAACATAAAGCTAGATTGGTTGCTAAAGGATTCACTCAAACCTATGGTTTAGATTACACGGAGACATTTGCCCCAGTAGCCAAAATGAACACCATTAGAGTTATTTTGTCCTTAGCCACTAATTATGAATGGGAAATGTATCAAATGGATGTTCGAAATGCTTTTCTCCAGGGGGAATTAGAAGAAGAGGTTTACATGGATATCCCACAAGGATACAACATTAAAGTACCAAAACCGCATGTATGTAAGCTTAGAAAAGCCATTTATGGCTTAAAACAATCTCCTAGGGCCTGGTACTCTAAGTTGTTAGGTGCTTTAACTTCTCAACACTTTAAGGTTAGTAGTGCTGATCACTCTTTATTCATAAAACACTCCAATAATGGTATTACTGTTGTGATAATATATGTGGATGATATCATTATAACAGGGAGTGATACTTTGGGAATAAACAGCACTAAAAGTTATTTAAAGTCTACTTTTGATATTAAAGACCTTGGACACTTACGGTATTTTCTAGGTATAGAGATAGCCCATTCTAATAAAGGGCTATTTCTATCCCAAAGAAAATACACACTTGATCTTTTGAAAGAGACAGGTAAGCTTGGAGGGAAGATAGCATCAACTCCAATTGAAGTACAAGCCAAAAAGAAGGAGGGCAAACCAATTGAAGACATCAAGCAATATCAAAGAATTGTGGGTAAGTTAATCTACTTAACTATTACAAGACCTGACATTTCTTTTGCTGTGAATCAGGTAAGCCAATTCATGACTTGTCCAATGACCAATCACATGGAAATGGTGGACCGAATACTCAAATATCTCAAAGGGAACTCTAGGACAAGGAATACTAATGAAGAAACATGGACATCACCAAATTTTTGCCTACACGGATGCTGATTGGGCAGGAAAGCATTGAAGATCGCAAATCTACAACTGGATATTGCACTTTTGTTGGTGGGAATTTAGTGACTTGGAAGAGCAAAAAGCAAACCGTGGTGGCCAAATCAAGTGCCGAAGCTGAATATAGAGCAATGGCTTCAACCACTAGTGAATTGATATGGTTGAAGGCATTGGTTGAAGATTTGGGTTTTAATGTCGAGGCACCTATGAAGCTACATTGTGATAACAAATCGGCGATACATATTGCAAACAATCCAGTGTTTCATGAGAGGACCAAGCACATAGAGGTAGATTGTCACTTTATAAGAGAAAAGTATTTGAACAAGACAATCTCAATGCCTTATGTCAAGAGCGAAGATCAATTGGCGGACATATTCACCAAACCTCCGAGTATTCAACAACTTCAAAAGTTTGTATGCAAGTTGAACTTGATCAATTTGTTCAAGCCCAACTTGAGGGGGAGTGTTGAAAATGAAGAGATTGAGGGTGAAGATAAAAGGCCCAAATAACTCTTTGATTGTCCTATGGACACCCATATCAAGCCCAAAACCCATATCAAGTTAACTTAACATGGTATCAGAGCAGTAAGCTCCTATCATTCTTCTTGTTCTTTATTCTTTTACATTGGTGCTTCAAAGAAAAAAAAATATCTCTCATTCTTTGCCCAAATCTAAATGGCAAATGAGGGACCCTCTTTAGGCACCAACAAATCCAGTGAAGCACCTTCTCAAACCACCATCAACACCTCTACTAGAACCAATTCCATGATAATGGAAGTAGATGCTAACACCTCCCTTAAACTCACCACAATTCTACTAAACAACCACAACTACCCCATATGGGTCAAGGCTACAACAAATGCTTTGTGTGGTAAAGGTAGATACGGGTTTGTCACAGGAAGGGTTAAGAGACCGTTGGATGATGATGGATTTGAAGAATGGTTCCAAGTAGACAAAATGGTTCTAACTTGGATCCTTAACTCAATAGAACCAAGCTTGATTGGTATCTTCTCCAATGCCGAGACTTCGAAAGAGTTGTGGGATTCTATCAAGAGAATCTATGGTCAACAAAAGAATCTCATGAGAGTGTATGAGCTTAAATCTTTCTTGAATAAGCTTAATCAAGGTGAGATGAGCTCAGTTGAACACCTCGGAAAATTTCGTAGAGGCATGGGATGAGCTTCACTCCTATAGGCCAGAAACTAATGACATTGCCATTATTCTTGCACGTGCTAATGAGGATAAGGTGTTTACTTACCTTGCTAGCTTAAACTCCAAGTTTAATGACATTCAGAAACCAAATACTGAGAAGCAATGAAATACCTCCCTTTGAAGAGGTTTGTTACATGATCAACAAGGAAGAAACAGCCCATCGTGTCCTGGACGTAAATGGCCATGACCACAAGGTGGAGACAAATGCTTTTTTGGCTCAAGAGAAGCTTAAAACTGAAGCCTTAGTGACCAAGTCAAAGGGAAACAGCAACAACCCAAATCGAGCTAAGTGTGACCATTGTCACAAGAATGGTCACTCTAAAGATCGATGCTGGTATCTTCACCCTAGAACTCATGCCTTTACGGTTTAAGAAGGGTAAAGTCTCAAATCAAAGTATCCACGGTGTTCCAAGTGCCCATTCAGCTCCTATCACCGAGACTTCAAGTGTTCACTCCTTTAGCCTCGATGATATTGCCAAGGTGATATGGAACCAACTCCAAATCAATATGGAAGCACTTGGAACCCAACACCATGCTCATAAAGGCAAATGGGAGGACGGTACTCTTCTTAACTCTCACTTTTACTCTCGCAATGATCATGAACCATGGATTATAGACTCAGGTGCTAGTGATCATATGTTTAGAAACATAAATAAAGCATCTAGACTATATCCTTTAAGGAGAATACAAAGTGTCAAAGTTGCTAATGGAAAGCATGTTCCCATTAAGTATTCAGCGGATTTAGATTTATTGTCAAAACGTACTAAAGGGTTCTATATTCCTAATTTTGATTCTAATCTATTATCGGTTAGTAAACTCACTAAAGACTTAAATTGTATTGCTATATTTAGTCCTAATAAAGTGATTTTTCAGGATATTATAACCGGGAAGAAGATTGGTGAAGGTTTCGCTGAAAATGGCCTCTACATGCTAAATGACGCAAAACAAGCTTTTAGGGTCACTAAACAAATTAATTCACATGAGCTATGGCATGCACGGCTGGGACATCCTTCTAATCACATTTTGAATAGTCTAGTTCCTGATTTAAAAGATTGTTACATTTCTAAGTGTGAAGCATGTATTTTAGGAAAGCAAACTAGACCTCTTTTTGTACTGTCAGAACATGAATGTGATAATGTTTTTGATTTAATTCATTCTGATTTATGGACTGCTCCTGTGACATCTCATGATAACTATAGATACTTCGTTACATTTATTGATCACAAATCTAGATATACGTGGGATATACCTTTTAAAATGCAAGTCGGACACATTACCATGCTTTAAACGCTTTATGCTTTTTGTCACTAACCAATTTGGCAGAATAATTAAATTGATTAGAACTGATAATGGTGGAGAATATGTCAATAATTCCTTTAAGGAATACTTGGTAAGTGAAGGGATTGTACATCAAACTACATGCCCATACACTCCAGAACAAAATGGAGTGGCAGAGAGGAAGAATAGACATATCTTGGAAGTTGGAAGATCAATGATGTTCTACCAAAATGTTCCTAAGCATTTCTGGAGCAATGCCATCCTCACAGCTGTTCATTTGATAAATAGAACACCAACAAAGGTTCTAAAAGGCAAGACTCCGAATGAGGTAATGTTTAATCATAAGCCAAATCTTTCATATCTTAAAATTTTTGGATGTATATGTGATGTTCATATTCCTTGTAGCAATAGGGACAAACTTAGCTATAAAAGTCAAAAATGCATATTCCTAGGTTATGCCACAACCCAAAAGGGTTATAGATGCTTTGACCCTAAAAAAAATAGGTTGTTTGTATCTAGAAATGTAACATTTTTAGAGCATGAACCCTACTTCGAAAAACATGAACTCAAAACCAATGGTAAGGGGGAGGATGTGGGTAATTCCAACCCAGCTCCTATTATTGACACTATTCACACAAAGGGACCCATTCTTGAACTTAGGAAGAATATGCATAATCAGCTAGAATTTCAAGAGGAATCATCTCAAAATGAGAATGATCCTTACCCTCTTAGACAAACAAATGATGAGAATGAACCTACTTTTGCCCAAGATGATTCATCCCACAATCAGATTGATCCAGATCATCTTGGAGATGACCAAATTAGTAGCCATGACATGCCAAATCAATTTATGGATAGTGATGGTCATGCTACACAAGAACTACCCACACTCAGAAGATCTACTCGGATCAAAAGACCTGCCTCTGAATGGATGAAAACTAGAGTGTTGTGTTGAATCTTCATAGATAGAATCCTCTTTTTTCGCTTTCATTCAAACTAACTCCATTATTGATTTGATCATTATTCTTTAACAAACTCAATCATTTACCTACAATAGATAAGAGAAAAGGATAATCTTTGGTTTCTCCTTCATTTCTCACTTTATCAAAGTAAGGATCACTTTCCAGAAAAGTAACATTTCTTGACAAGAATTTCTCATTTGTAAAAGGATCTAAACATTTATAACATTTTTTTTTATCAATGCAATATCCTCAAAATATGCACTTTACACTCCTATGACTTAATTTATCTCTAGTATGATTAGGGATATGAACATAACAAATAGTGCCAAATACCTTGAGACAAGATAAGTTTAGGTCTCTATTATGTAACAATTCAAAAGGAGATTTTTCATTCAATAACTTCGAAGGCATTTGGTTTATCAAATGTATGACTGTGAGAATGGCTTCATTCCAATATCTTTTAGGGAAAATTGTGATGAAACATTAATGACCTTCCTAAATCTAAGATTTTTCCACTCGGCCACACCATTTTGTTCAGGTGTGTAGGGGCAAGTTGTTTGATGATCTATCCCTAAAGTGCTCAAAGTAATTCTCAAAGGGCATGACTAGTATATTCTCCCCCATTGTCGCTCCTAAAAATCTTAATCCCTTTGCCAAGTCGATTTCAATTAAGGAAACAAACTATTTAAAACATGACAAGGTCTTTGATTTATTTTTAATCAAGTATATCCAAGTGTATCCTGACTTGTGATCAATGAATGTGACAAAATGTCTAAAGCCATTATGAGATTCTAAAGGAGAAGTCCATAGATTAGAGTGAACAAGATCAAACATTTTATTATAATAACTTTCCAAATGTACAAAAGGAAGTTAGTCTGTTTTCCAAGATTACAAGTCGTACATTGTTTAAGATGGTTTAGTCTTGCATGCCAAAGTTTCTGAAGTCCATGGTCTTCCTCAACTCTAAGGGCTTGATTAGTACTATCCAAAAAATATAGGCCGTCATGTAGGGTTCTCTCGGCAATCTTTTTTCGAATTGATATCTCTTGAAATATCATCTTATTTGGTTCAAAGATGACACAACAATTTAAGTCTTTTGTTATTTTACTAACGACAACAAATTTGATGAAAAATTTGGCATATAAAGGCCATTTGTTTTCTTAGATAAGACTTTAATATCTTTTAATCCCTTAATAGGTATTTCACTACCATTGGCTATTGTCACATTTCTAAAGTTTCCTAGGGTTTCTATTCTAGATGTCATATTTTTATTTATAAACATATGATTAGCAGCATCGTAATCAATAACCCAAGGTTCAAACTTAAAATGTGAGCTGGAAATCATACCTTGAGAGGAGCTTGGAAGATGGTTCCGAAGTAGTTTGGCCAAATCCTCAAGGAGTTTTGAGTTCCATTTTTTGATCGCATTTTGAGCACCTTATGATGGTGCCTTTCCCTTGAAGTTGTGATTGGCCTTAGATGTGGATTAAGGACCCCAACATTTTTCTTTAGTATGACCTAGCATTTTACAGTGGCCACACTTCCAACATTTGTCTTTGAAGTTGTGCATCTGTCCATATTTATTGCACTTAGCCTTGACCTTTGCTCCTTGGACCATTGTGCCTTCTTCCTTGTTGTTGATGTCAAGGAAGAAGGAATGATTAGTATATGCCAAGGAGATATTGTTCACCATCTATGCAGTTAAGGTATGGTGACCTTACTTTCTTGGGAGGAAGTTTCTAATCATTGCGGATTAGCAACCCTTGTGGAGCTTAATGCAGTAGAAAATTACCACACCTGAATAGCAAAAGCTCCTTATCAAGTTGTTGGGACATGAGCATAAAATAATCTACAAATCGGGTTAGGAAAACAAGGTGGTAAATGCATTGTTCAGAAGTAATAGAGGTCAAGTGTTGTGGGCAGTATGTGAGCCTGATGACGCATGCCTTACTTTCATTAATAGTGCAGAGCGGAATGTGTGGACAGAAATCAAGAAGGTAATGGAGATTGATACTTAAAGCCAAGAGTTCACCAAAAAGATCAAGAATTTCGACCCTAAGTGATGTGCTCAATCATGGAAATGAAGTTACTGCCATCCAAGAAAAATTAATCCTCATTAACAAAGGATATCCATGCCAAGAAGAATTTCAGCAGCAGCAAAAATATTACTAGGCAAGGAGTTTGAGATCAAGTAGGGTTTTACATGTAAGATTTTAAGTAGGATTAGAAACCCAATATATTAGGCTTATCTTCATAGAAATATAGATGACTTAGTAGTCCTTATTTACTTAGGAATCCTTATCATAGATGAATTCCCCTTCATAGCCAAATTAAAGAATGGAAAGGGAGGGCTCGTCATACAACACCAAGAGCAGAAGTTCCTTCAAGGGAGTTGATAATGATGGTAAAACCACATTGAAACTTACCACATTTCCCTTGAATGGAAAAAATTACTCAATTTGGATCAATCCCGCTGAAAGAGCATTATGTGAAAAACGAGCATTGGGTTTCGTGAATGGAAGAATCACAAAGCCCACAGACACATCAAGTGAAAGAAATATGAAGATTGGTGCTATAATGACAACTTGGTGTACACATGGATTTTAAATTCCATGGAACCATCCTTGGTAGGTGCATTCTCAAAGGCTGAAACTTCTAAAGCACTTTGGGAGTCTATCAAGAGACAATTTGGTCATCAAGGAAAACTTGATGAGAATATATGAGTTGAAGCAGCTCATCAACAATATCAGCCTTGGTGGAGGTGATCCGATAGAATATAACACCAAAATTAAGGAGGCATGGGATGAACTTTAATCGTTAAGGCCGAATACTACCAATATTGAAGAGGTGGAAAAAAGGGCCAATGAAGATCTTGTGATATTGTATTTGATGGGTTTGGGTTCGAACTACGAAGATCTTCAAAATCACATTCTTAGAATTGAGCCTTTGCCTTATTATGACGATGTTGCAAACAAGGTTAATAAAAGAGTACCTGCAAAGAAAGATTTTGAATGGGAATTCAAGCAAGACTGAGAGAGGTAGTTTGGTGGACAGCAACGAAGAAGGCAGAATGGTCCAAGGAGCAAAAGTTAAGGCTAAGTGTGATAAATGTGGACGGATGCACAACCTCAAAGACAAATGCTGGAAGTGTGGGCACTGCAAGATGCTAGGTCATAATAAAGAAAAATGTTGTTAAAGATGAAGAGATTGAGGGTGAAGATGAAAAGCCCAAATAACTCTTGGATTGATCTATGGATACCCATATCAAGCCCAAAGCCCAATTCAAGCTAACTACTAAAGGACAAAATAACGGCTAGTTTTTTAAATTGAAAGATATGTTGTTATGTGTTTGTACCTAGCTGTTAGAAAAGTAAAGTAAGCTTGTACCTAGCCGTTAGGATGTTGTATATAAAAACCCAAGCTGTGTAAATATTTGGAGATAGAATACAAAAGCTCTTCAATTTTCTCTCTTCATCTATTTTCTCTCTACTTGCATTTTTTTATTTGTTTATGTTGAATCTTTGAAATTGTGAGCTAAACACATTCAAATTCTATTTATCAACATGGTATCAGAGCAAGGTTGCATTTAGGGAGCTCATTTCATCATCTCTCCTTTATTTTTTACTCTCTCTTGGTTGTGTGATCAATCTCCATTGTGCAAGGCCAAGTTGCTGACATTAAAATGGCAGCACAAGTGGGAAGTAGTTCTGCCAAGAGAGAGAATTTTTTCAATGTTGATTCCGACTACAAAATCACCACTAAGCTTACAACCTTTCCTCTAAATGGAAGGAATTACTCTACATGGGTGACGAATGCGACAAGGGCCTTACTGGGCATGAGAGTTCTGGGATTTGTTGATGGAGAAATTAATCAACCTAAGGTGGGAGATAAAGAATATGCTGAATGGAGATATGTTGATAATCTTGTCATTACTTGGATTATCAACTCCATTGATCAATCCTTGGTTGGTGCCTTCAACAAAGCCAAAACTGCCAAAGACCTTTGGAATGCACTTGCTAGAAGGTTCGGAAATCAAGGTAATCTCTTAAAAGTCTATGAGTTGAGGGAAATCATCACAAATGCCAAGATGAATGGAAGTGATTTCCTTTCCTACTCCAACAAAATCAAGGAAGCATGGGATGAATTGGAGTGTTTGAGGCCGATTACTACCAATGAGGAAGAATTGGAGAAAAGGGCCAATGAAGATCTTGTTTGTTTCCTCTTGGCAGGATTGGGGCCTAGTTTTGGGGACCTTAGGAATCAAATTCTAAGGAATAAGGAGATGCCACCATATGATGATGTGGTGAATATTGTGGATAGGGAATTGATGGCTAGAGAAGCGTTTGATAGAGATGAGCCTAAAATTGAGAAAGGTGCATTTGCGGAGGCAAAAGAAGCAGCAATGGTAACACAAGGGTTGAAAGAAAGCAAAACCATCAAATGTGAAAGATGTGGAAGACTAGGACACATCAAAAGAAATTGTAGGTTTTGTGATCATTGTGGAAAGTTTGGGCATAACAAGGATAAATGTTTTGAGCTTCATCCTCACTTGAAGAAGGAGAATAAAGCCAAAATTTCAGAAGAATTAAACCACACATCAGAGGCAAACTTGTCCACAAACCTCATTGAGCAATTTGCAAAGTTCCTTCAATGTCAAAGGCCAAACACCTCTCAAGGTTTGATCTCTAATTTATCTTTAAATATTGATCCTTGGGTTATAGACTCGGGTGCTACAAATCACATGTTTAGAAGTAAAAATTTAGCTTCTAAAATTGAGTCTATAGGAAAGGATAAAAGGGTGAGTATAGCTAATGGAAAAGATATACCGATTAGTGGTTTAGGACACTTGAATATTTTGTCTAAGCATACTAAAGGTCTTTATATGCCATGTTTTTCTTCAAATTTGTTGTCCGTAAGTAGAATTACTAAAGATTTAGATTGTTATGTTATATTTGAACCTAATAAAGTAACATTTCAGGACATCAAGACCGGACAATTGATTGGTGAGGGAAGAGAGAAAAATGGGCTGTATGTTTTGGAAGATTCAAGCAAAGCCTTTAAAGTAGATAGCAGCAAAATCCAAGAACTTTGGCATGCTAGATTAGGGCATCCTCCTAGTCATATTTTGCAAAAATTAGTTCCTAACTTGAAATTTGATAAGATCAAAGATTGTAGTTCTTGTATTTTAGGAAAACAAACTAAGATACCTTTTGTACAATCTCATCATGAATATAATGATTTATTTGCTTTGGTACATTCTGATTTGTGGACTTCTCCCACTCTATCTCATAAGGGCTTCAAATATTTTGTAACTTTTATAGATCATAAATCTAGGTATACATGGATTTATCTTATTAAAAGGAAATCTGAGGTTTTTTGTTGTTTCAGAGAGTTTGTAATATTGATTGAAAACCAATTCGATAAGAAAGTTAAGGTGTTGAGAACTGATAATGGAGGAGAGTATGTGAACAACTTGTTTAAAGAGTTTTTAGTTAGTAAAGGAATTGTTCACCAAACTACTTGTCCTTACACTCCAGAACAAAATGGAGTGGCTGAACGTAAGAATAGGCATATTTTAGAGGTGGCAAGAACTATGATGTTCTATCACAATGTACCTAGAGAGTTTTGGGGGGAAGCTATTCTCACAGCGACACATCTTATTAACCGAACACCATCCATGGTACTGAAAGGAAAGACACCAATTGAGATTGCTTATAGTACCCAACCAAACTTGTCCTATCTTAGAATTTTCGGATGTGTATGTTATGTACATATGCCAAGTCATTCAAGAGATAAATTAAGTGAAAGAAGCATTAAATGCATCTTTTTAGGTTATTGTGTGGATACTAAGGGTTATAGGTGCTATAATCCCTTAACTAAGGACAAGTATATCTCTAGAAATGTTACTTTCGTAGAAAATGACTCATATTTTCATAGCATTGGTAATGGAAAAGGTGAAGTTGATGATCCACTTCCTTTAGCCATAATACACAAGTATATACCACCATCTAGTGACGTACTAGGCAACCATGACCTACAATTGAGTGGTGATAACATAGAATCACAAGATCAAGAGTCTAATGAGGGTGAAACTAGCAATGAAAATCTAAATGCACATTCACCTAGTGAAGTACGTGAAGATTTACCGTTATCTTCTTGTAGACCTAGAGACGAGGGAGAGCAAAATGAAATACATAGGGATGAACATTCGAATGTTCAAATAGAATCATTATCTAGTAACCAAGATGGACCATCTATTAGTATACGAAGTGAGGGGGAGCATGTTGCACCTATGCAAGGCCAAAATCCCCCACTTAGAAGATCTCAAAGAATTCGACAATCTTCATCGGATTGGATGAAGAAAAGAGTGTTTTTCCACGGTAACAAAGTAATCGCACACCCTCTTGACCACTACTACACCTTAGGAAATGTAAAAGAGAGTTTTAGAGCCTTTTTAACTAAAGTAGACACCATTAAAGATCCAAATAACTTTAAGGAAGCTAGAGAATTATCAGTTTGGAGACAAGCCATGCAAGAGGAATTGGATGCTTTAGTTAAAAATAATACATGGGAATTAGTACCTTTACCTTTGGGAAAGAAGGTTGTAGGATGCAAATGGGTGTATAAGACTAAGTTAAATAGTGATGGAACCTTGGACAAACATAAGGCTAGGTTAGTGGCCAAAGGCTTCACTCAAACCTACGGCTTAGACTATACAGAAACTTTTGCACCAGTTGCAAAAATGAACACTATTAGGGTGCTTCTCTCCTTAGCGGCTAATTATAATTGGGATTTACATCAAATGGATGTGAAGAATGCTTTCTTGCAAGGAGAGTTAGAGGAAGAGGTTTACATGAGTTTACCTCAAGGATATGATGTTATGGTTCCAAATACACATGTTTGCAAATTGAAGAAAGCCATATATGGATTAAAGCAATCACCAAGAGCATGGTATAATAAGTTGCATAATGCATTGTGTTCTCAAAATTTTAAAGTGAGTGATGCTGATCATTCCTTATTTATTAAGCACTCAAGTGAGGGATCTACCATTGTTCTTATTTATGTGGATGATATTATCATCACCGGTTGTGACATTAATGGCATTAAGAGCATTAAAACATATTTGAAGTCTGCATTTGATGTTAAAGATTTGGGAAACTTACGATATTTTCTAGGTATAGAAATCGCTTATTCCAATGAAGGGCTATTTCTATCCCAAAGAAAATATGTTCTTGATTTGTTAAGTGAGACAGGAAAACTTGGAGCAAAGCCAGCTGTGACACCTATGGAGGCACTAAGAAGGAAGAAAGAGGATAACAAGCATGAAAACGAACATGACAAGGAGGAGCCATACAAGGACATCAAGCTTTATCAAAGACTTGTAGGTAAGCTTATATATTTAACTATTACACGACCTGATATTGTTTTTTCTGTGCAACAGGTAAGTCAACACATGTCATGCCCAAAGAATATACACATGGAAATGGTGAGTAGAATTTTAAGGTACATAAAACATGCACCGGGGCAAGGAATCTTGATGAGAAGAAATGGCCACCACAAGATATGTGCTTACACAGATGCGGATTGGGCCGGTAACTTCGAGGACAGAAGATCAACCACTGGTTATTGCACATTCGTGGGAGGTAATTTGGTGACTTGGAAAAGCAAGAAGCAAAGTGTAGTTGCAAGATCGAGTGCAGAAGCTGAATATAGAGCTATGGCATCTACTACGAGTGAATTGGTTTGGATAAAATCATTAGTGGAAGACTTAGGATTTTCAGTTGAAACACCTATAGACATGTACTGTGATAACAAGGCAGCAACACACATTGCATCTAATCCGGTGTTCCATGAGAGGACCAAGCACATCGAAGTTGATTGTCACTTCACAAGAGAAAAGTACTTGAGCAAAGTGATCAACATGCCTTATGTGAAGAGTGAAGATCAACTTGCGGATATATTCACCAAACCATGTACTCATCAACAACTTCTTAAGGTGAGTTCCAAGTTGAACTTCTTCAATTTGTACAAGTCCAACTTGAGGGGGAGTGTTAAAGATGAAGAGATTGAGGGTGAAGATGAAAAGCCCAAATAACTCTTGGATTGATCTATGGATACCCATATCAAGCCCAAAGCCCAATTCAAGCTAACTACTAAAGGACGAAATAACGGCTAGTTTTTTAAATTGAAAGATATGCTGTTATGTGTTGTACCTAGCTGTTAGAAAAGTAAAGTAAGCTTGTACCTAGCCGTTAGGATGTTGTATATAAAAACCCAAGCTGTGTAAATATTTGGAGATAGAATACAAAAGCTCTTCAATTTTCTCTCTTCATCTATTTTCTCTCTACTTGCATTTTTTTATTTGTTTATGTTGAATCTTTGAAATTGTGAGCTAAACACATTCAAATCAACAAATGTTGGGTTCTTAATCCACATATGAGGCCAATCAACTTTAAGGAAAAGGCACCACCATAAGGTGCTCAAAATGCGATCGAAAAAAGGAACTCAAAACTCCTTGAGGATTTGGCCAAACTACTTCAGAACCATCTTCCAAGCTCCTTTCAAGGTATGATTTCCAACTCACATTTTAAGTTTGACCCTTGGGTTATTGATTCAGGTGTTACTAATCATATGTTTAGAAATAAAAACATGGCATCTAGAATAGAAACCCGTAGGAAACATTAGAAATGTGACAATAGCCAATGGTAGTGAAATACCCATTAAGGGATTAGGAGATATTAAAGTTTTATCCAAGAAAACAAGTGGCCTTTATATGCCAAATTTTTCATCAAATTTGCTGTCGGTTAGTAGAATAACAAAAGACTTAAATTGTTGTGTCACTTTGAACCCAATAAGGTGATATTTCAGGACATATCAACCAGGAAGAAAATTGGTGAGGGAATCTTACACGACGGCCTGTATTTTTTGAATAGTACCAATCAAGCCCTTAGAGTTGAGGAAGATTCTGGACTTCAAAAACATTGGCATGCAAGACTAGGCCATCCTCCTAGTAACATTCTGTGTAAAATGATTCCCAAATGATGTTTAGTGATTTTAAACAATATAGGGCTTGTAATCTTGGAAAACAGACTAAACTTCCTTTTGTACATTCGGAAACTTGTTATAATGAAATATTTGATCTTGTTCACTCTGATCTATGGACTTCTCCTTTAGAATCTCACAATGGCTTTAGATATTTTGTCACATTCATTGATCACAAGTCGAGATACACTTGGATATACTTGATTAAAAACAAATCAGAGACCTTATCATGTTTTAAACAATCTCACAATGGTTTTAACCTTGTTTGCAACATCGTCATAATAAGGCAAAGGTTCAATTCTAAGAATGTGATTCCGAAGATCTTCGTAGTCCGAACCCAAACCCATCAAATACGATATCACAAGATCTTCATTGGCCCTTTTTTCCACCTCTTCAATGTTGGTAGTATTCGGCCTTAATGATTGAAGTTCATCCCATGCCTCCTTGATTTTGGTGTTATATTCTATCGGATCACCTCCACTAAGGCTGATATTGTTGATGAACTGCTTCAACTCGTATATTCTCATCAAGTTTCCTTGATGACCAAATTGTCTCTTGATAGACTCCCAAAGTGCTTTAGAAGTTTCAGCCTTTGAGAATGCACCTACCAAGGATGGTTCCATGGAATTTAACATCCATGTGTACACCAAGTTGTCATTATAACACCAATCTTCATATTCTTCACTTGATGTGTCTGTGGGCTTTGTGATTCTTCCATTCACGAAACCCAATGCTCGTTTTCCACATAATGCTCTTTCAGCGGGATTGATCCAAATTGAGTAATTTTTTCCATTCAAGGGAAATGTGGTAAGTTTCAAGGTGGTGTTACCATCATTATCAACTCCCTTGAAGGAACTTCTGCTCTTGGTGTTGTATGACGAGCCCTCCCTTTTCCATTCTTTAATTTGGCTATGAAGGGGAATGTCTTGATACACCAAGAACCAACAAAGCAACAAAAGGTAAAAAGCTAGATTAGAGATGAAACCTGCTCTAATACCATGTGAAAAATATTGAAGAAACAAATAAATGTGAAAGAAAGTATTGATGAAAGAATAAAGAAGCTTGTTTTTCACTTTACACATCTTGGGTATATATATACAACATCCTAACGGCTAGGTACAAGTTGATTTTACTTTTCTAACAGCTAGGTACAACACATAACAGCATAGCTTTCAATTTCAAGAACTAGCCGTTATTTCGTCCATTAGTGATTAGCTTACTAGCCGTTATTTCGTCCTTTAGTGGTTAGCTTGACATGGGTTTTGGGCTTGATATGGGTGTACATAGGCAATCAAAGAGTTATTTGGGCCTTTTATCTTCTCCCTCAATCCCTTCATTTTCAACACCAAGAGGATTGAGTTTGGATCAAGCTAAGATCCTAGCACTTGAACACCAGCAAGCAGAGATGAGGGAGCAAATTGACTGTTTAATTCAAGCCATAGAAAGGAATACCATTCAGCAACAACCCAGAAGACATGAACGACAAGGGCAGCGAGCAACTAGAGGGCCTGATTATTATGAAGAGGATGAGCTTGATGAGCCAGAAATAGATGATGAAGCTGGGGAGAGACGATGGCAGAGAAGAAATATAAGGGATAATGGAATTGATGTTAAGCTAAAGATTCTGGCATTTCGAGGAACAAGTTCACCCGAGGAGTACTTAGAATGGGTGCAAAAAGTAGAGAAAGTATTTGAGTACTATGATTATTCTGAACCAAGGAAGTGCAAGTTGGCAGCTCTTGAATTCAATGATTATGCCAATTTATGGTGGGAAAATGAGAAAACTAGGCGAAGAAGAGAAGGTTTAGGTGAGGTGACAAGTTGGAGAGTCATGAAGAGATTAATGGAGAGAAGATTTTTGCCAGAATATTACAAACAAGAACTGTACTTTAAGCTTCAAAGTTTAAGGCAAGGGGGCATGTGTGTGGAAGATTATGTCAAAGAGTATGAGATGCTTATGATGAGATGTAACTTGCAAGAACCAGAAGAACTAACGATTGCAAGGTTCCTTGGCAGGTTAAAGTATGAAATTGCAAGTAGGGCAGAATTGCAACCATATGTTTCTTTGCAAGATGTGATTAAACTTGCTATCAAGGTGGAGAGACAACTAATGAGGGGAGTGTATAGATCAGGTTCTACCAAAAATATTAATTCATCATCTACTTATTCGACTTCCTTTTCAAAGAAGATAGCAAAGTCAGTAGAAAAAAGTGGTCCTAGCAAGTCGGTAGTAGCTATTGATAAAGGAAAAGAGAAGGTGGCAGAAACCATTCCTCTAAAAAGGAGCCGAGACATTAAATGCTTTAAATGCCTTGGACATGGGCATATCGCTTCTGAATGTCCAAATAGGAGAGTAATGGTGCTTAGGACTCCCAAGGAGAATTAGAGAGTGAAGACGAGGTTACAGAAGAAAAGGGAGTGGAAGACGGCGAGGAAGAAGAAGAACATGCTGAAATTGGAGAAATGCTTGTAGTTCGCCGCACCATGACTACACAAGCAAAAACAGAAGATGAGCAGCGTGAGAATATCTTCCATACAAGGTGTGCAATTCAGAATAAGGTGTGTGGAGTTATAATTGATGGAGGTAGTTGTACAAATGTGGCTTCCACTACCTTAATAGAAAAACTAAATTTAACTACTCTAAAACATCCACAACCTTATAGATTACAGTGGCTAAATAATAATGGTGATGTGAAGGTTACTCAGCAAGTTTTGGTGCCTTTTTCAATTGGTAGATACAAAGATGAAGTGTTGTGTGATGTCGTCCCTATGGATGCAAGTCATCTTTTACTGGGAAGACCTTGGCAGTATGATAGGAGAGCTTTTCATGATGGTTATAAGAATACATATTCCTTTGTTAAGGATGGCAGAAAGATTGTGTTAGCGCCTCTTAATCCACAACAGATTCAGAAGGATAAAATTGAATTTGAGAAGAAAAAGAAAGAAAGTTTGTTTGTCAACAAAGGAGTAGTAAAGCAAGCTTTGTTTGATAAAGAGTCAATCTTTATTCTGGTAGTCAAAGAAGCAACTCAAAATAGAGATGTTACTCTGCCGACTCAAGTGAAAGCAATTTTAAAGGAATTTGCTAATGTATTTCCAGAAGACATACCGAAAGGGTTACCACCAAATAGAGGAATTGAGCACCAAATAGATCTCATACCAGGGGCAACTCTACCAAATCGACCAGCCTATAGAAGCAATCTAGAAGAGACTAAAGAGTTGCAAAAACAAGTTTCTGAGCTGATTAATAAAGGATATGTTAGGGAATCTATGAGTCCTTGTTCTGTACCGGCTTTGTTGGTGCCGAAGAAGGATGGAACCATGTGGATGTGTGTGGATAGTAGGGCAATCAATAAGATTACGCATTTAAAAGGGCAAAGCAAGCTGAATAGAAGGCATGCAAAATGGGTGGAATTCTTAGAGTCTTTTCCTTACGTGATCAAGTACAAGAAAGGAAATGTGAACATTGTGGCTGATGCACTATCTCGGAGGTACTCGTTAATTTCCATGTTAAATGTTAAACTAATGGGTTTTAAGATGCTTGTAGATCAGTATAAAAATGACCCAAAGTTTGCATCAATATATGAGGAGTGCAAGAAAGGAGCCATGCAAGGATTTTATCGACATGATGACTATCTGTTCAAGCAAGGTAGATTATGCATCCCAAATTGTTCAATTCGTGAGCACTTAGTGAGGGAAACTCATGGTGGAGGTTTAGCTGGTCATTTTGGAGAAAAGAAGACATTAGAAGCACTCAAGGAACACTTTTATTGGCCAACCATGATCAAAGATATTAAAAGAGTCATAGAAAGATGTGTGATATGTAAGAAAGCTAAGAGTAAGGAGATGTCACAAGGGTTATACATGCCATTGCCTGTACCAGACCAACCATGGGAAGATTTAAGCATGGATATTATTCTTGGTTTGCCTAGAACGCAGAGGGGAAAGGATTCAGTTATGGTCGTTGTTGATCAATTTTCCAAGATGTCTCATTTTATTCTGTGCCACAAGACAAATGATGCTCAACATATTGCTGATTTATTTTTCAAAGAGATTGTTCGATTACATGGGATTCCCAAAAATATTGTTTCAGACCGTGATGTCAAATTCTTAAGTTACTTTTGGAAGACTTTATGGAAAAGACTTGGAACAAAACTACTCTTTAGCACAGCATGTCATCCTCAAACCGAAGTGGTAAATCGAACCTTTTCTTCTTTACTTTGTACTGTTGTCAACAAGAATTTGAAGAATTGGGATGAATGTTTATCATATGTTGAGTTTGCTTACAATAGAAGCGTGCACAGTGGAACGAAGCGTTCTCCGTTTGAGATAGTTTATGGATTCAATCCTATAACTCCTCTTGATTTGTTGCCACTACCTATTGAAGAAAGAATTTGCTTTGATGGAAACAAAAAGGCTGAGTTTGTTAAATCTCTACATGAGAGTGTGAAGAAACAAATTGAAAAGAAAAATGAAGAATATGTACAGTTAGCAAATAAAAGGAGAACAAGAATTCAGTTTACACCAGGAGATTTAGTTTGGATTCACCTACGCAAGGAAAGGTTTCCAACACAAAGAAAATCAAAACTAATGCCAAGGGCTGATGGTCCTTTTAGAGTTGTTGACAAGGTGAATGATAATGCTTATAAGATTGAATTGCCAGGAGATTATAATGTTTCTACTACATTCAATGTCAAGGACCTTTCTCCTTACTTAGAAGATGATTTCAAAGACACCGAGGAGAAGGATTTGAGGGCAAATCCAATTCAACAAGGGGAGGATGATGTGCTCAATCATGGAAATGAAGTTACTGCCATCCAAGAAAGATTAATCCTCATTAACAAAGGATATCCATGCCAAGAAGAATTCCAGCAGCAGCAGAAAATATCACTAGGCAAGGAGTTTGAGATCAAGTAGGGTTTTACATGTAAGATTTTAAGTAGGATTAGGAACCCGATATATTAGGCTTATCTTCATAGAAATATAGACTTAGTAGTCCTTATTTACTTAGGAATCCTTATCATAGATGAATTAGGCGTTTTAGTATAAGTTAGACATGGAAAGGCTATCATTACTATAAATACGGCATTAGTGCTTGTAATTAAAAAGTTTTGAGGAATAAGCGGAATTTTGCTTCGTTGCATCCAAATCCTTATCTAAACAAATTCCTTGTTTAATGGCGAATTATCTATCGATTCTTATCACTCTTCCTTCTTTCTATCTTAAAGTGTGGCGAATCAACCTAGTAATCTTGTTTGTGGCGATTTGATCTTATCAAACTTGATTAACTAGTTTTCTCTTATTAAACTTTTCATAGGCTATCCCTATCACATTCCCACTTGAAAATTCGTACATAACCCTTTAGCTTTCTTAAAACACCCTTACAGACCTAGTAACTTACTCTAATTACGAATTTTCATCCACCCAACAACTATACTATATACCAACACCTTTTTCCATCCACAAAAACCCTAAAAAAAATATACCCATTAGATCTTGATTCACCATTAAGATCCTTGAGGCATATCACTTGTGTTCCGGCCACTCAGTGTGTGTCTCTCTTCAACTGCTCAAGAGAATGAATGATAGATGATAGTTGGTGTTTGATATCACATTTTGGTTCCTCTCCAAGGCAAGGATTCTTCTGCGGTTGGTGGCTGAGAAATCTTCCCCGGTCTGTTCCTGTGGTGCGGGTGAATGCTGCCTAGATGACATGGTAACCTTGATGCCTTGCAATTGACTGGTGTCTGTGCTGATGTCTCAACTAGAGCACTAATTTGTAGGGGTGATCATGCTACTTCTCAACTGGCAGTTGTGCTGATCTCTCAACGAAAGCACCAATTTGTTGGGGTCCCGATTTTTTTCCCCAACTTTTCTACACCTTAGGGGTCAGCACGCCTACTATAAACCTTGTTAACTTGCTGTCCCATTTGATTCTTGAGTTCTTTTCTTATATTTACGTCCCCTAAGCTGTCCTTCGGGTTAACTAATATATAAAAGGATATGTTGGATAGGCAAGACAACTCTTAAACCTATCACAACTTGCCTTGGTTGAAGAAGACAACTCTTGACTTCAACCTAAGCTCTTAAGCAAGGAAGACAACTCTTAACCTTGTCTTAAGCCCAAGTTATCTCAAGACAACTCTTAAAAGATAACCAAAATATAAACAAGAATGGAAGCAAGAATGCTAACCTGGATTCTTGATTAATGAATGAGAAATATACAAAATTCGGAGCATATCTCTTCCTCACAAATAATGGGCTGTATTTATAGTCCTAAGACAGCCTTATCCTAATTCAACTAGTACTTAGGTTCCTTATCCACTTAGGATATGTTTTCCTAAGTCAACAAGCTTTTCTAAGTCAACTAAAACATTATCAAGATAGACCTTATCCCATTGTTTCCTAATCCTACTAGGATTCTTGGTCTTTCTTGAATTCCTACTAAGACTAGAATTCCTATTTTGACTAAGTCTTTCTGTCCTTATCTTATCTTCTCTCCTACAGCTGTTGAACTTCTTCTTGCTGTTTCCTTCTTGGATTAGAACTTCTGCTGTGGCATGTCCTTCCTCTCCAAGACTTCTCTTTGGTGTGGTCCTCTTGCTGAAGTAAACCTGCCAAGACATCCTGCTGCTGCTGGAGTTCTTCACGCCGTCACTCTCCTTCTCCTGCCCGGATTGCTTCATGCGTGTCCTGCCAATGTTGGTCTTCTTCTTGGCTTGGATTTCTGCAATTGATTAGGACTGAGTCAGAACCTGGCCGTGCTTCACTGCTTGCTGCGTGCAGGCTTGTTGTGCACACATTCTGGCCTGTTTCTGCCTCTTTTGCTGCTTGGCGCCTTCCGCGCATTCGCTCACGCTCCCTTTGCCTCCTAAGGTCCTTAACACGCTGCCATGCCTGCGGGGATGTTTTGGTTGCTTCCAGAAGTTCATCCCATGCACCGCCGAATGTGCCCAATGCCACTGCCTCATCTGCAGGGATGTTGTGGTCGACACCTCTGCCACACCCACGGGGATGTTCCGGCCACTCCCAGAAGTTCATCTCAAGCACTTCTGAACACATCTGATGCCTCTACTGCACAGGCAGGGATGTTCTGGTTGCTCGCGGAAGTTTGTCCCATGAACTGCCGTACGTGCCCGATGCCACTGCCATGCCCATGGGGATGTTCCGGTCACTCCGCGAAGTTCATCCTAAGCACTGCTGAACACACCTGATGCCTCTTCTGCACCCATGGGGATGTTCTGTTGCTCCCGTAAGTTCATCCCGCGCACAACTGAATGCGTCTGATGCCTCTGCTATGCTCATGGGGATGTACTGGTTGATCCTGGAAGTTTGTCCTGCACACTGCAGAACAGGCTTGACAACTCTGCCACACCCATGGGATGTTCCAGTCACTCCCGAAAGTTCATCCAACGCATGGCCGAACGCACCTGCCACCTCTGCCATGCCCATGGGGATGTTTCGGTGCACTGCCGAGCATGCCAGACACCACTGCCGCACCCGAGGGGATGCTCCAGTCACTCCTGGAAGTTCATCCCATGCACAGCCGAACGCAGCCGATGCATCTGTCACACCCGTGAAATATTCCGGTCGCTCGTGGAAGTTCATCTCATGCACTGCTAAATGTGTCAGACGCCGCTGCAGCGCCTGCAGGGATGTTCTGGTCGCTCCCGGAAGCTCATCCTGAGCACTGCTAAATGCGTCCGATGGCTCATCCAAGCCTGTGGGGAATTTTTGGTTACTCCCAGAAGTTTGTCACATGCACTGCCAAATGAGCCCGACACCGCTGCCATGCATGCGGGGATGTTCCAGTCACTCCTGGAAGTTCGTCCCGTTCACTGGCCAATGAGCCAGAAGCCTCCGCTATGTCCGTTGGGATGTTCCAGTCACTCCATGAACATCGTCCTGCACCCTGTTCAACGTGCCCGACGCCGCTGCCGAGCCGCAGGAATGTTCCTGTGGCTCCTGAAAGTTCGTCCTGCACACTGCTGAATGCTCCCAACACCTCTGTTGCACCTGCAGGGATGCTTTGGTCGCTCTTGGAAGTTCGTCCCCTGCACTGTCGAATATGCCCGAAGCCTCTGCCGTAACCACAGAGATGTTCCAGTCACTCCTGGAAGTTCATCCCATAAAGTACCAAATGTGTCTGACTCCACTGCTCCGCCTGCGGGGATGTTTCGGTCACTCCCAGAAGTTCGTCCTGAGCACTACCGAGCACGTCCGAAGCCTCTGCTCAGCACATGGGGATTTTCCGGTCGCCCAATGAAGTTTATCCCATGCACTGCTGAGCATACCCAACACCACTGCCATGCTTGCAATGATGTTCCAATCATTCCCGGATGTTCGTCCCACGCACTTGCAAACAAGCCCAATGCCTCTGCTGCACTTGTGGGGATGTTTTGGTCACTCCTAGAAGTTCATCCCCCGCAAGGCTGAATGCACCTGACGCCTTTGCCATGCCTGTAGGTATGTTTCGGTCACTCCCAGAAGTATGACCCGCTCACGGCCAAGCACACCCAATGCTGCTGCCGTGCCCATGGGGATGTTCCAATCGCTTCTGTAAGTTCGTCCCATGCACTGCCAAACTGTTGGGGTCCCGATTTCTTGTCCCAACTTTTCTACACCTTAGGGGTTAGCACGACTTCTAAAACCTCTCCTAACTTGTTGTCCTAGTTTGATCCTTGAGTTCTTTTCTTTTTATTCTTGTCCCCTAAGCTGTCCCTCGGGATTAACTAATGATAAAAGGATATGTTGGATAGGCAAGACAACTCTTAAACCTATCACAACTTGCCTTGGTTGAAGAAGACAACTCTTGACTTCAACCTAAGCTCTTAAGCAAGGAAGACAACTCTTCACCTTGTCTTAAGCCCAAGTTATCTCAAGACAACTCTTCAAAGATAACCAGAATATAAACAAAAATGCTGAAGCTTGATTCTTGATTAATTAATAAAAACTTACAAATTTGGAGCATATGTTCATGCTAACAAATAATGGGCTGTATTTATAGTATTGGACAGCCCTTTCCTAATTTAACTAGTACTTAAGTTCCTTATCCACTTAGGACAAGTTTTCCTAAGTCAACAAGATTTCCTAAGACAACTAGAATCTTATCAAGATAAACCTTAGCCAAATGTTTCCTAATACTACTAGGATTCTTGTTCTTCTTGATTGACTAATCCTATTTTGACTAAACCTCTTTATCCTTATCTTATCTCCTACAGCTGCTGGTCTTTATCTTGCTGTTTCCTTCTGAGATTAGGACTTCCTTATGGTGGGTCCTTCTGTCCCAAGACTTCTCCTTGACGCGAACAACTTGTTGAAGCTAAACCCTTCATGACGTCCTGTTGCTGCTGGAGTTCTTCATGCCGTACACATCCTTCTCCTACTCGAATTGCACCATGCATATCCTGCTGATGCTGGAGTCCTTCTTGGCTTGGATGTCCTTGGTCAATTAGGACAAAGTCAGAACCTGGCCATGCTTCACTGCATGCTGTGTACAAGCTTGTTGTGTGCACATTCTGGCCTGTAGCTGCCTCTCTTGCTGCTTGGCGTCTCTCTCGCATCCTCCTATACCGTTCATGCTCCCTTTACCTCCTAAGGTACACAACACGAACGTGTCAGATGCTGCTGCTGTGCCTGTGGGCTTGTTCTAGTCGCTCCCAGAAGTTTGCCTCAAACACTACTGAACTTGTTCGGTGCCTCTGTCGAGCGAATGAGAATTTTCCGGCCGCTCTCGAAAGTTCATCCCGTGCACTGGCAAACGCGCCAGATGACACTGCCATGCACGCGGGGATGTTCTAGTCACTCCCGGAAGTTCGTCCTGCACACTGCTCAGTGCAGGCAAAGCCTCAACAGCGCCAGCAGTGATGTTCCAGTCGTTCCTGGAAGTTCATCCTAAGCACTGCCGAGCGCACCTGACCCACTGCCGCAGCCAAACACTGCCCAATGTGCTCGAAGCCTCTCCAATGCCAATGGGGAGGTTCAGTCACTTTTGGAAGTTCATCCCACACACTGCCTAAAGTTTCGAAAGCCTCTACCGTGCCCAGGTGGATGTTCCAGTAGCGCCCAGAAGTTCGTCCAGTGCACTGTTGAATGCACCCAACGCTGCTGCCATGCCCGCGGTGATGTTCTGGTCCCCCTCGGAAGTTCATCCCACACACTGCCAAGCTCACCTGACGACTCTTCTATTCACTTTTGGAAGTTCGTCCCGCACACTGCCAAATGCGCCCGACACAGATGCTGTTCTCGTGGGGATCTTCTGGTCACTCCCCACAGTTTGCTCCACGCACTGTCAAATGCATCCAATGCCTCTACCGCAGCTGCTTGGATGTTCCAGTCGCTCCCAGAAGTTTGTTCCTCACACTTCCAAACGCGTCCGCTGCCTCTGCCAAGCTTGCAGGACTCATAGTGGACACTATGAGTACCTAGTCATGCCCTTCGGATTATGCAATGCACCCTCCACCATTTCAAGCAGCCATGAATGACATCTTCAAACCTTACTTGCACAGGATTGTTTTAGTTTTCTTTGATTACATTTTGGTCTATTCTAGGAACCATAATGATCACATAGAACACTTAGCAAAAGTGCTAGAAGTGTTAAGAAGAAATCATTTTGTCATCAAGCCATCCAAGTGCACATTCATGCAAGAGGAGCTTGAATACCTCGGTCACATTATATCCGAAGAAGGAGTGAAGGTAGACCAACGAAAAATAGGAGCCATGCAAACATGGCCAACTCCAAAGAATGTCACAGAACTTAGAGGATTTCTAGGTTTGACAGGCTACTATCGCCGATTTGTTCACAAATACAGTGCCATAGCAAAACCACTAACGGATTTGCTAAAGAAAGACGGATTCCTATGGACAGAGAAGAGTGAAGACGCATTCAAGTTGTTGAAGCAAGCTATGTGTGAGACGCCAGTGTTAGCACTGCCTGACTTCAACCAAACTTTCGAGCTTCACACTGACGCATGTCAAGATGGAATAGGTGCTGTCCTGAGTCAAGCTGGAAGACCTATTGCATACATGAGCAGAGTCTTAGGGCCCATGAAAAAGGAATGGTCAGTATACGCCAAGGAGATGTTAGCCATCATCCATGCAGTCAAGGTATGGCGACCTTACCTTCTTGGGAGGAAATTCCTGATCATTACAGATCAACAACCCTTGAGAAGCCTCATGGAGCAGAAAATTACCACCCCAGAGCAGCAAAAGTTCCTTGTCAAATTGCTGGGTTACGAGTATGAAATAATCTACAAACCAGGCAAGGAAAATAAAGTGGCAGATGCATTGTCTAGAAGCAATGGAGGTCAAGCGCTTTGGACAGCATATGAGCCTAATGACGCATGCCTCACTGCCATTAGCAGAGCGGAGTGGAATGTATGGACAGAAATCAAGGAGGCACTAGAAATTGACCCGCAAAGCCAAGAGCTCACTGAGAAGGTCAAGAATTTTCGACCCTAAGGTTAGTAAATTCACCCTTAAAAACGGATATATTTGGCACAAGCAGCAGGTATATGTACCAAACATACCGACACTAAGGGAGAAGATATTAAATCACTTCCAAACCTCACGGGAAGGAGGACATCACATGCGGATCAAGCTATACTTTTGGTCGAAAAGCATTCAAGGCAAAAGGTAAGAAGAAAAACAGCAGTTGTGACATTTGCCCATGGATAAAACCAGAAGATTGCAAGACCAAAGGATTGCTACAACCTTTACGATTACCCCTACAAGTTTGGGAAGACTATAATAACATCCAGCAGCAGTTTTCTAACTTTCACCTTGAGGACAAGGTGAGTCTTCAAGAAAGGGGGATTGTTGAGAACCTAAGTATGAAGGAAAGGCAATGGGCAGAAAATGGGGCGACAAAGGAGAGCATGGGCCAGAAAATGTGCATAACAAGAGTGGCAACAGAAAGTATGCAGCCCAGCAGTGAAGCCCAACCAGTATTTGACTTAATCCTAATTAATGTAGGACACTCATGATGAGTTCCAGTAGCAATAGGATAGTCGCGACAAGAAGAATTCTAAGGGCAGAAGGATATGCATTCAAAGTCCTAGTCCTAGAAGGATAAGCCAAGAGGAAGTCCAGCTGCTGTAGAAAACAAGATAAAGTAGGAATTCTAGTCTAGGTAGGAATTCAAGAAAGACCAAGAATCCTAGTAGGATTAGGACACAAAGGATATGGTCTATCTTGATAATGTTTTATTTGACTTAGAAAAGCTTGTTGACTTAGGAAAACATATCCTAAGTGGATAAGGAACCTAAGTACTAGTTAAATTAGGATAAGGCTGTCTTAGGACTATAAATACAGCCCATTATTTGTGAGGAGCTGATAAGCTACGAATTTTGTTATTTTCTCATTCATTAATCAAGAATCAAAGGTAAGCATTCTTGCTTCTATTCTTGTTTATATTTCGGTTATCTTTTAAGAGTTGTCTTGAGATAACTTGGGCTTAAGTCAAGGTTAAGAGTTGTCTTCCTTGCTTAAGAGCTAAGGTTGAAGTTAAGAGTTGTCTTCTTCAACCAAGGCAAGTTGTGATAGGTTTAAGAGTTGTCTTGCCTATCCAACATATCTTTTATATATATTAGTTAACCCGAAGGACAGCTTAGGGGATATAAAATAAGAAAAGAACTCAAGAATCAAACGGGACAGCAAGTTAGGAAGGATTCCAGTAGGCGTGCTGACCCCTAAGGTGTAGAAAGGTTGGGGAAAAAAATCGGGACCCCCAACACGAATGCGCCCGACGATGCTGCCTAGCTTGCAAGGATTTTTCGATCACTACCAGAAATTCATCCCACGCACTGCCGAACGTGCCTGAGCCTCTGACCCAGGGGGATATTCTGGTCACTCTAAAAAGTTCTTCCCACGCACTGCCAAACATGCCTGAAGTCTCTACCATGCCCGCTGGGATGTTCCGATCCCTCCCAGAAGTTCATCCTGCACACTGTTGAACGTTTCCAACACCTATGCTGTGCCCACGGGGATGTTCTGGGTCTCCTGGAAGTTCATCCCACGCACACCCGAGCGTGCCCAAAGCCTCTACCATACCTGCACGGATGTTCCGGTCACTCCCTGGAAATTTGTCCTATGCACTGCCGCACGTGCCCAATGCTGCTGCCCCACCTGCTGGAATGTTCTGGTTACTCCCGGAAGTTTGTCCCGTGCACTTCCTAACGTGGCCGATGCCTCTGCCAAGCCTGCGGGGATTTTTTCGTTTGCTCCCAGAAATTCTGTTCTGCACACTGCCGAACATGCTTAAAACCTCTGCTATGCCACGGGGTTGTTGTGCATGTTGCAATAAACAATGAGAGGAAACCCTACATGAAGCCAAAGAAATACAATTATATAAATGATAAACCAGATTCCAATGTATTTCTCTTGTATTTTTGTCTTCATTACGTTATAAATTTGTCATTTGAAGATCATTGAGAAGCAATTATTTTGGGCAATATATGCATATAAGATGCTACACATTGACCTTTCTTTAGTGGTCATGTGTATTGATATGTAAGTGTAAACATTGATTAGGTGAAGAATTGGCAAACAAAATTTTTTAAAACCTCGTGATTATTGCTCTTAATCATATATTTAAATTATGAATTAAAAAACAAAAAGAACATTATCTTGGTTATGGCATGTGATCCATGTGATAAGTTAATTGTTAATTAATGAACCCAATGGCTTGGTTATGGCATATTTAAATAATTAAGCAGATTTAATTGTCCAAATTTGATTTGCTTATATTAATTATGGTTAATCTGTCCATAAAGTATGGTTGTATGTGGGCTCATTCCGCTATTGTGGACATTCTTGACTTTGGACATCCACTAAAGTCTCGGTCGAAGGATCAATAGAGACCAGATTCTCCAAAGAGAAACCGATATGAATCAGTTTCAATATCGCTAAAGTACTAAAAAAAGTTAAGTATCGATTTCCATTCCCTAGTGTTTTGAACCAATTGATTTGTTTACTGAATTCGAAAAAATGGTACTTTTTTTTTATTTGAAAACAGAATCAAGCAAACTAAAAAGTTTCACTTTTCTTTTTATTTGAATATTTTTTTTAGTCCCAAGATGGGGATTCTTATTTTCCCCATCAACCCCACCACTTATAAATAACACAATAATAATTTTTTTTCTATTTATACTTTTCTATAGAATTCGAATTTATAAAAAAAATTTCGAAGTCGAGTACAATTACGATAGAAATGATAATTATATCAATTCAGCGATGCATTAATTCGTGCTTATTTTATTTTGAGAAATGATATTTATCTTGACTCAGTACAATCTTGACACCGAAAATAGTAAATTTTGAAATTATAAAATATCATTTATATTATTAAAATTTAAAAAATTATTTAAATATCTCTCAATTTGTTATTTATTATGTATTAAATATAATTCGATATTCATAATATGTTGAATTGATTTATGTATCATAACTCTTTTATTTATGCATAGAGAAAATTATCTTTATTTTTGTGGGGGACAAAGTTAGAGGAAATCCTCCTTTAACAAGGAAATCATTGTTTTCTTCTTTTTGGTCCCTCTTTTACTTTCTAGTTTTTTTCTTTAAAAATGAATAAACATATATGCATAATGTAAATGTTTGTATATGTGTATATATATGTATATGTCCTATGCACTGCACAACGTGTCCGACACCATTACTGTTCCGGCGGGGATGTTTTGGTTGGTCCCACAAGTTCATCCCCCATACGGCCAAATGTGTCTGAAGCCTCTGCCGCGTCCACGAGGATGTTCTAGTCACTCTCGGAAGTTCGTCCAGCGCACTTCCAAATGCTGCACGACAACTCTACCACGCCTGCAGGGATGTTCCGGTCGCTCCCTAAAGTTCATTCCCTGCACTGCCAAACGCATTTAATGCCTCTGTCAAGCCCACAGAGATTTTTCTGTTGCTCCCAAAAGTTCGTCTCGTGCACTGCAGAATGTACCCTATGCCATTGCCATGCCCATGGGGATGTTTCGGTTGCTCTCAGAAGTTCATCCCGACACTGCCGAACGTGCCTGACACCTCTACTGCACCCATTGAGATGTTCTGTTGCTCCTGAAAGTTTGTCCAGTGCTCGCCGAATGCATCCAAAAACACTGCCACACCCGCTGGGATGTTCTGGTCGCTTCCGGAAGTTTGTCCAGCGCACTACCCAATGTGCCTGAAGCCTTTGCTGCACCGGCGGGGATGTTCCGGTCGCTTCTAGAAGTTCATTCAGTGCACTACCAAACGCGCCCAAAGCTGCTGCCGCACTGGCGGGGATGTTCCGGTTGCTCCCAGAAGCTTGCCCTGCGCACTGCCCAATGTGCCCAGCGCCTCTGCCATGCCCGCAGAGATGTTTCAGTAGCGCCAAGAAGTTTGTCCAGTGCACTGCTCAACATGTTCAAAGCCTCTGCCACACTTGTTGGGATGTTCTGGTCACTCCCGGAAGTTCGTACCATGCACTGCCAAATGCAAATGACACCTTTGCACCACGTGTGGGGATATTCCGGTTGCTCCCAAAAATTTATCCTGAGCACCGCCCAACACATCCGACACTTTTGCCGAGCCTGTAGGGATTTTCTGATCACTCCCTA